>JAKNSD010000024.1:3231549-3289840 GCA_023525715.1 Cichorium intybus
AGAGACTGTATAAGAAACGAGTGGATAGGCTAAAACCATGGTTGACAATATGTCTGGTGACATCGCAGCGGTCGTCATGCGGTCAAAAATAAGAAAATACCTAACACACACACTTAGCACAGTGGAAGTCAGGGTCGATCCACAGGAGTTACGTGGTCGAGATAGGTGACAGATTACCAACTGCAGTGTCATGCTACAGTCAGAGGACCTAGTTCCTAACTTTTTCCAATCAATCCCAAAAATCATAAACTAAAACAATTCCAAGCAAGCATTAACTAAACTAAACTACTAACTAAACCTTGTTACTTACTGAAATCAGAAGTACATCTCCAAATCAGAAGCAATCAAGGGCAAACCAAACATCAAACACAATCCAAACATTCAGAAATTCATTCACAAGCATAAACACCGAAAAACTAAGCAATTAACATAAACCAAATGATTATCATTAACCAAATCAGATCCAAAGGTCCAAAACAGTAACCAAACTATCAAAAACAGAAACAAAGACTCAATGTCAATTGTTGTCACTCCTAAAGACGCTAGCTAACTATCACTAACTATTTAACTAATTGAAAATTAAAGATAAAAACATGAAAATACCAACTATCACAAACGATTCCTGTGGCGCGGATATGAGCGAACCGCGGCGCACGTGTCCCCAAATCAACCCCTGCGCATCGGGTTGGTTTACGAACCCACGACACGCAATTTGCCTGACCACGGCGCAATCATCAAAAATCCAAATTCTTCAAAACAACCCCACACTTGCCTTGGACCAATAATACCTGCAAATAACGATGATATAATTTTCCTAGTTACTCCTAAAAATAAAGTACCTAACCTATGAAAAGATGGGTTGCCTCCCAACAAGCGCTAAGTTTAACGTCTTCAGCCAGACGTGCCATTCCTACTCCTACTCTTCTTGAATTCCTGATGGCATCTTCTTGTGATCTGGCGCGAAATTGTGGGCCATCATTGACATCAATGAAGTGAGTTGAGTCATCCTATCACTAACCCCGCTAATCCATTGTTGCTGGGCTTCCAGAAGCTGAAAGACCTTTGCTTCTCTTTCCCTTGCATCATTCTCGTATTGCTGGTGCCTTGCCTCCAACATCTCCATCATGTCCAACAGCTGCTCCTTGTCAATGGTGGACAATGGATGCTCCTTTGTTTCCTTCAAAACTTCATCTTTTCCTCCTTCTCATGTTCGGGGTCCATATTTTGCTTTTGTCCCTAACCCAGGTTCCATCAACAAGTTGCTGTCCAAATTCTTATCATCATACCCTTGAGGTAGAGATATGGGACTTCCGAACATATTTACGCTTCTTTTCCTCGACCCAAAGAAGATATCTAAATCTCCTGTTTTGCAATCAATAATAGCACCGGCCGTAGCAAAAAATGGACGTCCTAATATTAACGCGGTTGCATCCTCCTGACTCTCGTATTCCATAACTAAAAAGTCCACTGGGTAAAAGAAGTCCCCAACTTTCACTATGACATTGGTCAGCTTACCTCGGGATACTTTGGTTGATTGGTCAGCCAACTGTAATACGGTCCTTGCCGGCTCTAATTCCTCATTCTTGTATTTATCATACAAATATCCCGGTAGCACATTCACACTTGCTTCCAAATCCAGCAAGGTGTTCCTAATGACCACATCTCCTACAGTAGTAGTAATCAGTGGTGACCCATGATCCTTTTCTTTCTTGGGCAGTGTTCCCAACAGTGCCTCACTAGCTTTAATTGTCAACCTCACAGTGTCAGGTGTGGGAGTCTTGCTTTTTCCATTTTTCTCGCACATCTCCTGAAGAATTCTTATATCTTCAGGAGCGTTCTTAAGTTCGTCCCACAATGGTTGGTTCATCGATGGCCCCGTCGATTTGGGCGCTTCTTGCATTTTCTTTCCCTTATTATCCTTCTTCCTTTGTTTAATTCCAGCTATTATTGGCTGCTTTTCCTCTTGGACATCCTTGTCCTCCTTTGGTTGAGGCTCCTTCTCAACGGGAATTTCCTTTAATTCCATGTCTTTCCTATTCTCCTTTTCAGTTTCCACCTTTTCCTTGACTTCTTATTCCTTTTCACTTTCAGCTTCATTTCCTGATTCTAGCAAGTCTTCCACGGTGACTTTCATCCATTCAGCCTCGACAGTGTTGACATGTTCCTTTCCGGCCCGCTGTCCATGGGTCGGATTGACTTCTGTGGTACTAGGCAGCTTTCCGTTATCTCTTTTTCATTGGTCTTCAGCCATTTGGGCGATTTGCCTCTCCATATTGACAATGGCTTTCGCATTGGCCTGCGATTGCTACTGCGTTGCGTTGAACATCTCATACATTTTTGCTACCAGATCCTCCTGAGTTCCTGGGGCATTTTTGCTACCAGATCCTCCTGAGTTCCTGGGGCTACCATTTCTATTGACATTACCATTATTATTTGCCGGTTGATACTGCCTAGGCTGATTAGATAATTGGCCTTGGTAGTTGTTATGCCTCTGGTTATTGAAGTTCTGCTGACCTTGATTATATGGTCTATAGGGTCGTCCATTGTTATATTGACCTTGACCCTGACCATAGACTTGATTTGCTTCTTGAGTCTTTGGTCCTCCTTGACTTCCTTGTGATTGACTCTGAGGTCCATTCTGTAGAGTAGACAAAAGTCTATCGAATTTCTTATTAAGCTCGCTTATCTCATTTTTTACATCCTTTTTCCAATTAGCATCAGACCCAACTGCTGCAGCTGTGCCTACCGTCTTTCTTGTGGAAAAATTTGCCTTAGAGCCCTTACATAACTGTTCCAAAAACTGCCAAGCCTCCTCCGGGTCTTGCATCATAATAGTGCCACTAGATGATGCGTTAATCATGGCTTGGTTCGTCTCACTTGCTCCTTCAAAGAATACCTTGACCAGTTGCCACTTTGGAATATCGTGATGAGGACACGACCTCATCAACTCCTTTAGACGATCCCATGCTTCATGAAAAGCTTCTCCACGCTTCTGCTGAAAATCCTGAATGGCCCTCCTGATCTCTGTCGTCTTGCTTGCCGGATAAAACTCTTATAAGAACTTAGCTTTGAGTTGGTCCCATGTAGTGATGCTATTCGATGGCAAAGACGTGAACCAATATTTGGCTTTGTCTTTCAGAGTGAATGGGAACAATATTAATCTAAAAATGTTCTTATTGGTGTTCCTAGGGGTGTTAGCGTTGGCTATGGCTATAAACTCATACAAGTGATTGTATGGGTCATCCTGTTTGTAGCCCCTAAATTTCGGTAATATTCCTAACAACTGAGGTCTAATTTCTACTTGAAATTCTATATCATCAGGAATGTAAATGGGCGACGAGTCATCGTACTCCCATGGCTGGAAGTGTGATGCAACCGATTGCCCCCTCGGTTGTGCAAAATACAAGGGTTGCGCAGGATTACCGTAAAAGTGATGATCATTATATCTCTGCTGACCTTGTAATGGTTGATGCTGCTGTGCTCTTCTTGGAGGTCCCCTACCTTGGTTCCATGGTTGCTGTGGTGCTGGTGGAACCCATCCTTCGTCTTCATCATCATACCTCTCCTCAGTCTCTTGATACTGGTACTGCTGCTGAGGAGGTTGCTGGTATTGTTGCTGCGGTGGTATATGTTGGATTGTGGTTTGTGGTTTAAAAAGTACTGGTGGTGGTTGAGAAATGGGTTTCTGCTGTCTAGATACTGGGGTGCCATCATGGGTCGGCTCTCCCCAAGACATGGCAGATATAAATGGGTTTGTGGATTGTGGTTGGGATAAAGGTTGAAATGGCGGAATCGACGGTGGAGTGCATGATGGTATAGGTGCAGGGGCTGAAGCTGTACCACCAGTAGCACTCGTGCTCCCAATATGAAACTCTGAAACCAGGGGAATAAATGACATCCTCGTTGCATCACCCGAGGGTTCCTGGGCAACATGCTCTAAACTACTACTGACATTACTAAAACTCATTGTATTTAAACGCCTACGTGCACAGATCTTGCGCACAGTTCGCTCAATCTCTGAGTCAAAAAGCAAAGGGGATAATTGCTCACCCCTACGGGTACGCATGCACTAATGCAACACGCCCGAGAAAACCAAAAGCAAAATTACTAACTAACTGAAATCTCAAAATCAAAACCAAAATTCAGAAACTAAAAGTCCTACAGATCACCTATTCTCAAGCTCACAACTCCCCGGCAACGGCGCCAAAATTTGACATCGCAGCGGTCGTCATGCGGTCAAAAATAAGAAAATACCTAACACACACACTTAGCACAGTGGAAGTCAGGGTCGATCCACAGGAGTTACGTGGTCGAGACAGGTGACAGATTACCAACTGCAGTGTCACGGTACAGTCAGAGGACCTAGTTCCTAACTTTTTCCAATCAATCCCAAAAATCATAAACTAAAACAATTCCAAGCAAGCATTAACTAAACTAAATTACTAACTAAACCTTGTTACCTACTGAAATCAGAAGTACATCTCCAAATCAGAAGCAATCAAGGACAATCCAAACATTCAGAAATTCATTCACAAGCATAAACACTGAAAAACTAAGCAATTAACATAAACCAAATGATTATCATTAACCAAATCAGATCCAAAGGTCCAAAACAGTAACCAAACTATCAAAAACAGAAACAAAGACTCAATGTCAACAGTTTGTCACTCCCAAAGACACTAGCCAACTATCACTAACTATTTGACTAATTGAAAATTAAAGATAAAAACATGAAAATACCAAAAGATGGTTGCTGAAGCTAAATCTCGGAGTCAAAGAGCCTTGGGGGTCGATTTCACACCAGGTCTTCGCTACTTTTTTCGACCTAAGAGCCTCTATTTATAGTTGCAAAAATCTCGAAGCCGCGCCGTGCATAAGTGGATCCCGCGGCGCGCGTGCGGGTTTATCCCCGTTTTATCGGCATTTAAATTTTCTCCACCGCCTCATAACCGCGTCGCGCCTTGATGAATTCCGCGGCGCGTACGTCTTTGCCTGATTTTTCCTTGATCTTCAAACTTCTTCCAAATTGCATGCTTTTGGTCCCTGTTTTCATTATTTCTTTCCAAACAAGTGCTGGCACGGAAAGTAAGAATACCACGATATATATGATATAATTCCACTAAGAATAGGGCTCAACAACGACTAAAATATTTGATATTACTAGGCGTTGTCATCTGGACATGGTGAATGTGCAGCACCAGATGGAATATTGGAATTGCTAAGTCATAGGAGTATTAAGCTGTTTAATTGAACTAGAGAGATAATATATTGGGAGTAGTTCAGCCTGGTGCCATCTAGTAGGATTCAAGGAAGTTTCCTCTTTTGGGAAGTTATATAACATCCATGCCATGAAGGGTGTGTTCAAACATGATGTACTAGTTAAGTGATTCAATTAAGAAGGCAGGTGTGTGTCACGTTCCAGAGACAGTCCCTTAAGTAACAAGATGCATGTTACTATTTAAGTCAACTAATAGACTAAAGGAGTACTGGAATAGTGTCTAAGGTCATAACTTGGAACATTTTCATGTTGTTATTCCTATTTTAACAGGAACACCTATCCTGATTGTGAGCAAGAGTCATCTCTGACATCGCTATGACCAGTCTCTCTTAGCTCTTCCTTTTCCTCCATAAACCAAGAACACATTTCTTGCTCTCCTAAGATAATCTAAAAGTGTCATTCACTGCTGTCAAATGACTTTTGCCAAAGTTCTCGTGAAATCAACTCACTATGCTCCAAGCATACGGGGATATCAAGTCAAGTACATGTCATGGCATACATGATCGATCCTATAGCAAAAGAATATGGGATTCGACTCATTCTTTCCAGTTCTTTTCTAGTACCAGGTTATTGATTCCTACTCAATTTATGCCATGGGTGGAAACCCTTCCCTTAGAGTCATGCATCTCGAATTTCTTCAAGATCATGCTCAAAATGTACTTTGGCTAAGTCTTTTTCTAGACGTTATGATCTATGTCTATAAATCCTTATTCCACGTATGTATATTGTATCTCCTAGATTTTTCATAGCGAAACTTTTCCAAAGCCAAGTCATTACCCTTTGAAACAATGGAAAATTGTTTCCTATAAGCAGTATTGTAAGATCAAATTAGGAACTAATGCAAACAACGAGAACAAGTGTATATGAATATTCAAGTAGCCGAATGATTTTATTCATTGTATAAAAGATAGTGCTCCAAATCTTGAAGATGAGCAACTACTAAGAACGATACAATGAATACGGCTATCTAAAATATGTACTAACATCTAGGGTTGTAGGTGTTTAAATACTAATGTCTAATAGGATAAACACGTAATCCTATTAGTTACAGATAAGCATAAATCCTAGACATTATCTCTAATTAAACTGATAAGTACAAAACATAACAGCTAATCAACCACTTCGGATAAGCTTTACAACTTCGCATACAACTTTAGCTTCGGATAGGAACATACATACTTCGGATATCAAAATCCAACACAATAAGCACCCTAACATTCTCCCCCTTTGTGGTGAAGATGACAGGTATCTGAAGTCTATAACATGTTAAAAGCCTTGATCAATTCCTTTCGAATAGCAATCCACCACTTCAAGTGATCACACATCTCTTTCTTCGCATCCTCCGAGTTTTCATTATTAACCGTCACCCTTGTGATCATTCCTTCCAAAAAGTTGTAGGAAACTTTTCTTTCTCATCCATATCAAAAAATAACTTTTTCAATGCACTTTTCTTTGTGAGTTTCCCCCTGTACACCACTCCCCATGGCTTCTGAAGAATCTTCCCATCGCTTACCTTTGCTATTCCACTCAGCTCTTTATCAGCAGCAGGAACAGTTTCTTTAAAGAGTTTGGCAATCTCATAGTCGTACATGGAGAAGTTTCGGAGATATGAGCCCATAAATCTTCCAATAACTCTTTGACCTCATGTAAGACCCACTTGCCTGGATATCCTTGTTTGGTTTAGACTGTAGAATCGTTCAACCAAGACCACGAAATCATTCGGGTTCATCAAAGGAAAATCAGCAATGGTGAAAGAACTTTCGATTATACGTTCTCCTCTTCGTACATGATAGGTAAAATTCTGATACATGTCTTCAAATAACTGTCCCATCTCTATTCAATCTATTCCAACAATCTTCAAGGATGACCAGACATGAGTTTGATCAGCAGCAAGGTTCGCATGAAACCTAGCTTTTTTTTCTTGAAATTTCCTTTTCTCAGAAGGATCAAACTCAATGTCATTGACATTGGCTGCATAAAGCTTCGAATTGAATGGAATATCCAACTGCATTTCTGTAGTGTTTTCAACATCATAGTACACCAGAGGTACTCTATAAAACATTTCCACCGTTGTGAAGGCTAAGGACATTATTGTTTCATATGTCCAGATTTTGTTTACTGGACCCAAAAATTCCTTCTTTCCCATGCGATCTCTCGATATCACATACAGATGCCTCAACTTTTCATACTCCTCCTCCTTCTGTTTCTTCTGTTATGACTTGCATAATTTTTGGACTATCTTCTTTCCCTTGTCAACAGAAGGACCTGTTTCAGGTGGAACTTGGGAGGTGGTTGTTTTTGTTGATGACGATGTTGGTGCAGAACTTGCTCCGATTTTGATTCCACTCGAGAATATTTTTATGATGCTCGAGGTGGATTCAGTTGAAATTGGGGTTGATGCTGATCGTCCCCAGATAAGAGGAATTATGGTTGATGGTGATGTATTAGAAATTGTTGTTGAGGATGGTGCTGAAGTAAATCCAAAAAGTGGTTTTGTTGTTGTAGGACCAGTGGTTGTTGTTGTTTGAATGAGCGGTGCGAAGGTTGTTATGGTTGCAGTTGGTACGAAGGTGGTTTGTCTTTGTTGTGTTGACCTTCCAGTTGGTCGAGATCCCTCTCCCCCTTGTGACGAAGTCTAGATGGGCTTCAGAGCACCTGGTAACTGACTGACCAACGCAAGAAGAGGTGCAATATCCTTTCGGATTGACTCAGTCGTCTGAGAGACTAAGATCTTCATATGCTCGTCTGAGAGACTAAGATCTTCATATGCTGGTCGTTAATCTTCTGTGTCTCTTGGTACGCGTTCAACTCGTGCACCTTCGGTTCATACTCAACAATTGTCTTCTTAGCAGTATCGAGATCCGTCCGCAAGCTTGTGAGTTGGGCATCAAACTCCTCAGCACTTCGTTTTGATAAGTTCTCAATCGAAGTAGTCAATGAAGTAAGCTTGGCTTGAACTTCAATATGGGCAGTATTGAGTTTCGTGACCACTTCATTAAGTTTTTCAGTGTGCTGTTCATTAATGTGCTGGGTTTTATCTTTTATCAACTTTTCAACTACCTTACACCTCAAATCGATTTTCTCCAAGACGTTGCGTGTCATCTGTTTGACATCACTTTCTATTAACTTGACCGCATTATCAATATTTTTGTTCACTTTGTCGGTGATAGAACCTTCAAAGGATGTGAGTGACTCAGACAAAAGTTCAGCAGTGACTCCAGACCCTTTGTCTGAAGTATATGTTGTTTGGGCTTGAATTAGAAGATTCAACTTGGTATTGAGCTGACAGAACTGTTTCATGGACACCAGACTTGTGTCTGGTTCATCATCATCTTCTTCTTGTATTTGAACGGGTGCAGTTTCAAAGTAACCCTCTTCACCTTTTTCAGTTTCATGTGAAGATGGAGAATCGACCATATCATTCATGAAAAAAGCATGTTTGAGAGGAGGGACTTCGGATGTTGATGTAGCAAATGGTGTTGTATTCTTTGGCGGTGGTGATGGTGGATCATTCGCAGTTTTATCATCGAGTGTGAGACGTGTGTCGACATTAGATGTGTGCATAAGGGTCTTAATATGACTTGTCTCCACATTAGATTTTTCGATAGAGGACATATGTGCGGACACCACCAGAGTGTCAATTAAAGAAACAATTGGATCAGAAGGTGGTACCGTGGTAGTAGCCTCTTTGGTTGGTGAAGGAGGGATCATAGTATCCTCAGCGTGAGAATGTTCTTCTTCTTCTTCGTCTTCTGATCTAGGTGTCATTGGTCTGGAGGACTGAGCAGGTTTTTTTCTTGATGGTTTACTTACTTGGGTCTTCTTCCTTGTCCTTGTTTTCATTGCTTGTGGTTCAAACGGTTTAGCTCTGCCCTTTCGCTTTCCACCCTTGGCCTTTGGCAGTTCCGATTCCACCACCCGTTGAAAAACTCGGAGTGGGTGTGGAATGGTAAGTGTTTGTCGGTAAGCTATCAACGTGAGATTTTCTGTAGGCACTTTGCACAACATCGCTTCTGGGATTTGTGCAACAAAATCCATTTCTTCATCCGAAGGTGATCCAGTTGGAACTTAAACAAGGCCGAAGTCATGAACGGGAAGGTACGAAGGCACTGGAACCTTCTCATGAGCATACGCCGCTTGGACAATCAGAGCCCAGAAACGTGCTGAAGCGATGTCAGTGGCACGCTTCACATTGTTTAGATACGCAAGCAAGTCTGTCCATAAGATACCACCAGCATAATCAACAGGATAGTTATAATAAATACCGTAATGTAGCTAGAGAAAGGTGTACGAAGCAGAGTCCAATCCAGAGGTCCTGCCAGAGAGGCTCCTCAGGATGATACTAAAAAAGTAGGCCCAAACTGAAGGTAGGTTCTTCTTCTTGAAGATACTCATGGATCTTGTAATCGGAGTGTGACCCATCTCATTCAGTATGTTGAGAATTTCAGACTGTGAGGCCATCTGAAACGTTCCAGACACCGGTAATCTTAAAACCCTCGCAAATTGTTCTTTCCCTACAGTAATCGTTTTCTTGGTCTTTTTGGCGGTGACAATCTCGAAAGCAATTGATTGGCTGTCCACATTCAGTCGTGTTGTATGATTTCACGATCAACCCAGAGCTTTGGAACAACAGGATTGGCAGTCATGGCATAGCTAAAAATAGAGTGCTGTAAGCAGACGGCTAGCATCGCCATTATCGAAGAATAAGATTCAGGATCCAAGTTGGCAATGTGATTGGCCGACCTGCGCCGGAGATCAGGTACGGAATCGGCATCGGTGGCAGTAAACGAAACAACATCGGCAGACATGGTGACGGTTGCAAGTGATATGCGAGTTGAAGATGAGAGGAATTTAGTTGCAGGTGCAGGGATTGGGGAAACGGAAGGGATGAATGAAGAGGATGGTATGTTTATATACTGGGGTGATGAGTGGAGAGAGAGAGAGAGAGAGAGAGAGAGAGGGCATTTAATGCGTGTTTTGAATGGTCGAATAGGGTTTTGCCACATCACCCGTAAGTTGAGGGGACATTCCTTTTTTCTTGGCGTGACAGCTGCTTTATCCCTAAGTAACCGTTATAATTGAATGTGATTGGTTCCTACATTTCCCAAGGCAAGTTAGGATCATATTAAATTCCTGATTTCTCGTATAATCACAACAACCATCGTAACCAGACAAATATATAAATGATAAACAGGTTTAATAGTAAATAAAATAAAATAACTTAAGAAAGGAAAATATTTTTGTATTTTTGAATTTATAAGAGAATAACTTTAATTTACTTATTAGACAATAATGCCCGTCATCCGAAGTGAAACAAAATTGTTATATTAGACAATAATGCCTGTCATCCGAAGTGAAACAAAATTGTTTATTGAGCATTGTGAAAAGCTGATTTGTGGGTTGCATTCTGAGGATGAGAGCTGATAATTCTTGGAAGTCCTGATTACACACACATACCCAAACATGATTGAGTGAACCGAGCCAACATACGATAGCTGAACCCAGTGTAATTATTCCACCTTCGCATACTATAAAGCATTGTCTATCATATTGTGATCTCAAAAGATTACTCAACACAAACTTAGATGATCATTCCTAATCCGAAGATAAATAATTCGTACATTTTTGTGCTTCAGCAGTGGGATGTTTGGTTTTAAAAGAAAATTAAAAACATATCTCGATTCACCAGATGGAGTATTTGGACACTCTTCTCGGATGACAAGCCTTTGAGAGTTATGCACTACTCCACCCTTGTCACTGAAGACGGGTTACTGAGATGTTCATACCCCCAACCTGATTCTCAACTATGTCATAGGAGATCCTGGTTGTTGCATTGAAGACATGGGGTAAGCCTTGATTGTTTCGTATATCATGACATTTTGGTGCGAAGTTTGGATAGTGATTGATTTTCGTAAGCACTTTGATTGAGTAGCACAGTTCCCCAATTGTTTTGGTTTCACAGTGTTTGCAATTTCTCTATAGCCTTTTTGGAATTTTGTTTATTCATTTCGCTAGGGGAAACCGGCATAAACATATTTTTCATGTTTGAAAAGTATGCATCCCATTTTAACGTCTTGGGTTTTCTTCGTTCCAAGAATTGTCAAATGTATAGTTCCAAGTAAGGTTTGAGACTTAAGAACCAGAAAAGAGCAAGTCTTTTTGATTAGTTAAGTACTGAAGCGAAGGTAAGAACCACTGGTGCAAGTAAGATATGACAGTAGAGAGGCACCCAGGCATGTCCGAAGAATGAGCCTGTAATCACGTCTGTTGAGTGTTGAAATCAATCAAACAGTAATTTGTAACAAGTATTCTCACGAATTGTATCAATCTAAATTATCAACACAAGTATATATGAATAAGATCAATGAAGAAAACAATAAGAATTGGATAACATGTGCCAAATGCTTTGATTTCACTTGTTAGGGTTTTGCAATAAAGGTGGATCAATCTCATACACGACACAGACAAGTATCACTGATATTTATACATAATCAGTGATACTAATAGTATAGAAGATATCATAGAATATTCCTACAGTGTACTAGCCAATAGGAATGATTTATTGTGCAACATGTAGTCTGCCAGATATGCGTGCACCAAAAGTGGTTACTACAGATAAGCCTTCGGATCCTCTAGGATAAACCCTTCAGAGTCTTCAGGCTTCGGGGCTTTCTCATTTTGATCTTTAGGTCTTCAGATGGTCCTGCACTTCAACACAAATATTCCCAACAATCTCCCCTTTTGTGTGAAGTGCATCTGAAGCCTACTTAGGAAAATTCCTTTTGAATGCCTGCCTCAAGGCATATCTCATTGCAAGCCACCAGTTGAGATGTTCCCTTACCTTCTTCTTCTCTTGCCAATGGTTTACGAAACAGTTGTTTACCAATGTTAGAATATTGGTGATGGAAGGCGAAGGGTAAAGACCCTTGTAATCAATTTCAAAGAATTTTTCCACAACTGTTTCTTCTTCTTTTGATAGCCCCTTGAACACCAATCCCCAGGGCTTTTCCACAATCTGCCCTTGCTTAAGATGATCAAAATTTTCAACTTTACACGAAGGAGGAGCGAGAGATTGTCTGAAGAGGTTTGCAATCTCTATGTCAAACTTTGCAAAACTCAACAGATAATTTCGAAAGAAGGATAGGATGTGGTTTTTCGCAGCCCTGAAGATCATCACGGTTTCAGCTTCATGGCCTACGGAGGCATTCATCAAGTCAAGAAGAATGATGAAGTCATGAGGATTCATGATTGGAAAGTCTGCAATCGAGAATCTTGACTCTTCATCCTTGGATCCACGAAGTACTAAGAAATTATAATTTTGGAACCCTTCGTACTCCTCTCCTTCCTTGATTGAAATGATATTTACGATTCATTTTTCACTCCATACCTCCTTCGGTTCTTTTGTGTATTTGGCTTGGAAGGCTATCTTTTTAATTTTGAAGGCTGGCAGCTCATTCTGAGGAATGTTTCTCACAAACTGATAGAAGGCGAATGTCTTTGGGTTGTATGGTAGGTCAAGTTGTTGATCAACTGAAGTCTTTACTTCATAGTTAAGAAGAGGGAGTTTGTTGAACACCCTAAATTCATCAAAACTGATAGCAACAATGTTTTCTGCTGTCCAGATCCTGTTTTCAGTTATGGTGGTGTTGATTTGAATCATTTTGTTGAATTCCTCTTCTCTTTCTCTGTGGACTTGCTCCATGTGGGGAGCAATCCTTATCTCTTTGTTTATAGGGGCTGAGCTTGAACCTCCTACTTTGGTTGAAGTGATTGTGCCAAAGGTAGGACCAGCTTTAGACACAATCGGTGGGATAATTGTTGGTCTTCCAAGCGAGACAGCCTAGTATGTTGTTATTGGTTTAGTGGTGAAGGTAGAGGTTTGTGGATTTGTGGTTGGTGGTGGAGAAGGTGTTCTTGTATCATGGATTGGTGATGTTTGATGTTCTTCTTCTTCTTCTTCTTGAATGTTTGCTGAAGGAGTTTTATTGGACTCCGAAGATTCATCCACTATCATTTGTTTCTTTGTGCGCTTTGGTTGAGTACATTTGACAGGGGTCTGCTCTGAAGCTTTCCTTTTCCTCACAACCTTCGGACCACTTGGTCCACCAGTTACTTGCTTCTTCCCTTTGGATTTGGCTGGGGCTTTGGTTTGAATAGCTTGAGTGATTTGGCAAACAACTATGGCATTTTAAGAGTGGATCGATAGACATTTACTTCATCAATGTCTAAGGACACTTTAGAAAGCATTGTGTGTGGAATTTGGGCACAGAAATCAGTTGAGTTTTCATCAATAGATGGAACGGTGATGTAAGGGTACCTCATTTCAGGAAGAGCAGGATCAAAGACGATACCTACCTTTTGATAGTGATCATTGACAACCATTGCCCAGAATCTGGCATTTGAAATCTCCGTTCCTTTCATCGAGTGATTGATGTGTGAGAAAAAATCAGCCCATAAGATCGAAAAAAAGTCGACCTGATCATAGTAGACTCCATACAGAAGGCTCAAGAAGGTCTGGCTGGCAGAATCTTGTCTTGATGTTCTCTCAGAGAGACATCGTAAAAATACACCAAAGAAATACTTACACAGAACGGGAAAATGCTTCTTCTTGAAACTTCTAATTCCCCCAAGAGCTGGTTCATACCCCATTTTGTTGAACATGTCAACGAGTTGCTCACCAGTTGGTACAACTATTTCCTTTGAATCAAAGATTGGAAGATGCAGGGCATTAGCAAATTTGGCCTTAGTTAACTAAACTCTCTTGATGTTACCATTGGCTTCAACAATTTCATAATGGACTGATTGAAATTGTTTTCGAAATCGAAGAGAGCATTAGAAGTGTAATGTGTTCTGTGAACAAGTGTAGCAGGAATGGAGGGTGTATAGGTCAGAGCGTGACCAACAATCGATTGTTTGAAGCATTCTACCAGAGCGTTGATGGGTTGAGGATAAAGTTTGAGATCTGTACGAAGGAATAAGTTTGCAGATTGATTCTTGAGAACAGCAATTGACATTGTATCAGGGCTTTGCGAAGATCCTTCAGGTGCAGCAGCTGCCATTGATGATCGATTGAAGAACTTGGTGAAGACGATGAACAGTTAGGGTTCTTTGAGAGAAATTTTCAAAGAAAAAGTGAATCTGTTGTACGTGTAAAGATTTGAACAGACGGTGTGAGCGGTATTTATACTGATTGTGGTCCCAAGGCAATTTAATGCACATGTTTGAATGGTTGAATGAGAATATGCCACATCAGCTTCCAACGTTCCACTAACCCTGCAAAAACGGAACCGCCTAAGTGTCAGGCATTATGAATTTGAAAAATCAGAGTATACAACCATCATATCTTTTTAGTTATGATTTTTGCGAGATTTTCTGTGACACAAACAATTCTTCCCTCGTACATTTATACCATGGAATGTTTGTCTTTGTGGTCCTCATAAATGCCTAAATCATTGAACATTTAATTGACTTCGGATTATGAGAATGGTTTGATCTTTTGTTACACTAAAATGTGATGAATACTGTCAATTATTCCGAAGTATTATTAGAATCATTCGGATAAAGAGTTTTGTGAAGGAATACATAAATACTCTGAATATCTGATGCCTTTGTTGTGAAATAGGTTTTTCTTTATTAAGATACGTTTTGACTTTTAACCTTAAACTTCCATGAACATTATGAAATCAAGATTTTTCATTTTAGTATTCAGAATCATTCGGATCATGTTGGAAGTCCCGTTTCACTCCGAAGTCTGTGTGATTTATCATAAGTCAAGGAATGTCTAAGTCTAACCACCCTAAGTTGAAGTTAATTTCACATTTTGTAAAGCAGTTTGATATTCAGTTTATGCTTCAAATTTTTCATGCAAAGTAATGTTGGGATCCACAGCTTTGTAATTTAAAACCAAGTACTTTTGAATTGAGCATCAAAAGATAAAATGAGATTTTGGATTGATTTGAAGGTGTTTGAAAACTTTATCCCATTTCATCAGTCAATGTGTTTGGATATGTTTCTCTGATGACAAACCTTTGAGATTCATACACCACCTTAACTATGTCATTTAAGACAGATTACTTGAGATGTTCATACTCTCTAGAAGGCACTCAACTATGTTATAGGAGCTCCTTGTATCATCATTTAAGATTGAGAAGTAAGCCTTTGAGTACGGATTTTTCTTTGCTTTTCTACTCTTTCTTTTATCTTTTTACTTATATTGTTGTCTTTGTTTCTTTTGACAATTGATTTTGTTGTTTTCTTTTGAGTTTTTGAACAATTTTCATCTTTGAAACATGTTTTCAATTTTGGAGTTTCATATCTGAAGAGTTTGAAAATGTCACCATATGAAGCTTTTTGATGGTGCTCTTTGAAATTTTTGTTCAATCCTTTGTGTTTGAAATGCTCCGTATAGTTTAATTTTGAAACAAGAGTGAAGAAAGTTTTAAATTCTTTTATCAGTCAATGCCGGTATCACTCATGAAGAAAACTTCGGAGCACACAATTTATCCTGAGTAGTATAAGAACTACATGATTAATTTGATAATGAAGCGAGTTAAGTTCAACAGGGAGCTTAGAGATAAACATAATGTTAAGGATACCTAAAGCACATAAGACTTCGTATAGTAAAACAGCCTTAACCTCACTCCGAAGTCTGTTTTCTTACCTTTGTTTCAAGTCGATTCCCAAATACCTTTTAGTGCAATGAAGTATGATTATCAGAATCTAAAATCAAAGTTTTGTCCTTTAATCAGAGTATTCATGAAAGAAGGTCAAATTTTGTCATTAATGCATAAGAATTTGGAATAGAACTTTTGAAGCCTTTGTGAACGATCCTTGTTTGTATTGTATTCATTAATTTGACAAGAAAAACATTTTGAGCAAAAGATTTCATCCTTATGATACAAAGACAACTGTTGTTTCTATGATTTTTGACATTTATGAAGTTTTATTGATTTAAATGTCTGTTCCGATGGACTCCGAAGGTTCGAAATGCTTCGGGGCAACATAATTTCTTATTTTGTAATTGAAAAGAGTAAGGAAGGAAAAAGCAAATCTGAGGTTTATGTTAGAGTGGATCCATCAATCATGCCCAGTCCTCAAACTATTCGTGTGAATGACTATTCATTCAAAGCTTTTGTGAAGATATCTGCCAATTGTTGTGTTGTGTGAAGAATAAGCAAATCTAAAGTTTATGTCAGAGTGGATTCGTCAATCATGTGCAGTCCTTGAATTATTCGTGTGAATGTATCTTCATTCAAAGCTTTTGTGAAGATATTTGCTAGTTGTTCTGTTGTATGAACAAAGTGCACTTCTATATTCCCCTTCTCAACATGACTTTTGATGAAATGATAGCGAAGAGCTATATGTTTCGTCTTGGAATGTTGAACAGGATTATGACATATCCGAATAGCACTTTGTGAGTTATAAAACAAAGGAATTTTTCTCATGTTGATGGCATAATCTCTTAGTTGGCTTTGAATCCAAATGATTTGTGATGTGCAAGCAGCAGCATCTACATACTCTGCTTCAGCTGTGGATATTGATACACATGTTTGCTTCTTTGACTGCCAGCTAATGAGCTTTCCATCAAAAAATTGGCAACCACCCGAAGTACTTTTGCGATCAATTGAGCATCCACCCAGGTCTGAATCAGAATAAGCTTGTATGTAGAACCCTGAATTTGCTGGATACCATAAACCATACGCAGGTGTATTGTGAAGATAACGAAAGATTGTTTTCACTGCAGCCAAGTGTGGTTCGCGTGGATCAGCTTGATATCGTGCACAATTACACACTGCGAACATAATGTCAGGACAACTGGCTGTGAGGTAAAGCAACAACCCTATCATGCTTCGATACATTTGAAGATCAGTCTTCAGTTTGTCCAACAAAGGATTCAATCTTGTACCTGCGGGTAATGGAACCTTTGCATTTGAGCAGTTAGTCATTCCGAGGTGTTCAAGTAAAATTTTTGTGTATTTTTGTTGATTGATGAAAATCCCTTCTGTTGATTGTTTGATCTGTAGTCCAAGGAAGAAATTGATCTTCCCCATCATACTCATTTGAAATTTGCCTTTAATTAGTTTTTCAAAATCTTTTGTGAGTTTTGGATCAGTGGATCCGAAGATTATGTCATCCATATAAATTTGTACTAACATCAAGTGAGAACCCACTTTCTGTCGAAAAAGTGTTGGATCCACTGAACCTTGTTTGAAGTTTGACTCTTTTAAAAACTTTGTCATTGTTTCATACCAAGCTCTAGGAGCTTGTTTTAAACCATAGACAACTTTATCTAACACATAGCAATGGTTAGGATTTTCTTTGTCAACAAAGCCAGGTGGTTGTTCAACAAATACAGTTTTCTCAAGATCACCATTCAAAAATGCACATTTGACATCCATTTGATATACATCAAAGTTTTTGTGTGCAACATAAGCTAAGAAGATCCAAACTGATTCGAGTTTGGCAATAGGAGCAATTGTTTATTCGTAGTCAATCCCCTCCTGTTGACAATAACCTTTGACAACCACCCTTGCTTTGTTTCTAACCACATTGCCTTCGGTGTCAAGTTTGTTTCTGTACACCCATTTGATACCAACGATTGAAGCATTTTCAGGTTTTGGAATCAGTCTCCAAACTTTATTTCTTTCAAATTCTTCTAATTCCAATTGCATTGCTTCAATCCAGTCTGGGTGATCAAATGCATCTTTTACGTTCTTTGGTTCAATTTTGGAAATTAAAACATTAAACATACACAACTCGGAAGTTCTATTTAATTCTTGTTGTTTTTGATGGAGTTGTGCACATGTCAGAACTTTATCTTGAACGTTACCGATGACAAGTGATTGAGGATGATTTCTCGTCCACTTTTCCAATAGAGAAAAATTTGGATCAAATTCAGGTGGTCCTTCGACATTGATTTCCTCAGTGTCCGAAGGATAACCCGAAGTGGATGGTAAATCATCAGTTATTAAATGATTTTCATTATTTGAGTTTGAGACATTTGTTTTTGGTGTTGAGTTATTGGAAGATGATGAAGTAGAGTTAAGAGTATTCTCCCCCTCGACAGCTGTTGTTGGGGAGGTTGTTCTACCATTATCCGAAGAGATTGGAGTTGAGACTTCTGGCTCCCCTGGACAGAAGGATACAGGGACATGATGTGAAAAGTCTCATGTAAGGGATGATTGAGACTTAAGTTGTTGTGCTCCCCCTCGAAACCAGAATTCTCTGTGGATTTATCTGATGGCTCCCCCTCAACCGAAGAGGGTCTTTGAACACTGCTTGTAGGTGAGTATTCGGGGCCATCTGTGAGCTTGGACAGTTCGGACACATTGTTATCTGGTGCTCTTGCTTCGGAGTCCATAGCTCTCACAGGAGGATCAAAGAGAAGATTGAAGTCAGCATCGAATGTGGTTATTGGTAATGCATCAACAACTGGTTTGGGAAAGATAGACGACATTGGAAAGGGATGTAGAGATTTCTTGATATAGTAGTCATCAAATGAAAGGTTGAAGGTTTCTTCAATTTTACGTGTCCTTTTATTCATGACTCTGTATGCTTTTGAGTTTTGAGAGTATCAAAAAAATATCCCTTCCTCAGATTTATCATTGAATTTTGTCAAATGATCTTTCATGTTCAATATAAAACACCTACAACCGAAGATGTAAAGAAACTTGACATTTGACTTTCTTCGGTTGAGTACTTCGTAAGGTGTGATATGTAATCTCTTGTGGATGTATGATCTGTTCTGAGTGAAACATGCAGTAGAAATGGCTTCGGCCCAGAAGTACATGGGCAAGTTTGCAAAATTGAGCTGCTTCACATAGGGATCGATTACGTCTTTCAACAACACCATTTTGTTGAGAAGTGTATGGTGCTGAGAAATTGTGACTAATTCCCTTTTTCTTTAAAAATCCATCAAGAGTCTGATTCTTGAACTTCGAACCATTGTCACTGTGCACTGTTCAGACTGTTTTGTTGAGCATTACTTCCATGGTTTTGATGAAATTGATGATTTCTTCTGCTGCATCTGCTTGTTCATTAAGAATAAGACCCATATGAACCTTGAATAATCATCAACAATCACCAAAATGTACTTCTTCTTCCGAATTGATTCCACTGCGGATGGACCACAGAGATCCATATAAAGAAGTAAAAGAGGTTCGGTAATCTTTGGATTAATCAATGTTGGATGCCTTTGTTTTGTTTGCTTGCCATGTTCACAAGCAGAACAAAGTGAGTCATTATCAAACTTGAGAGCAGGCATACCACGAACCAAATCCATAGCCACTAACTTGTTTATATCTTTGAAGTTCAAGTGAGCAAGTCTTCGGTGCCATAACCAACTGATGTTTGAGTTTGCTTTGGATAGAAGATATAAAGATTGCCCACCTGTCACCAGCTTTAGATTCAAGGGAAACATTGATCTCTTTCTTTATGATTTTAACAATACTTCTTTTGTGGCTTCCTTTGTAATAACTGTTGAATAACGTTTTTTATGTTTTTATGTGACCATCACTGAAATAAGTCGAAATGTTTTTTTTTTAACAAATATTATCAGTTTATTTCAGGTTACGTAAATTCAAGATCAACCAAACCTGAGAAAAAGACGCTATGTACCAAAGAGCAAAAATGTCACCCAGCGACAGCAATCGCGACCCAACAGCTCATGTGTCGCGAAGTGAAGAAAAACAAAACAAAAGAAGTAAATGGCAGCAACAGCGCAGATCGCGACCCGATCTCAACCAGGATCGCGACCCGATCGTAATGACAAACGTGTGATATAATGCTGACCAAAAGATCGCGAGCCGATGGCAACCCGACGAGATCGCGACCCGATCTCTTTACCAATCGCGACCCGACGGATCGCGACCCGATCTCCTTCCTCATCGCGACCCGACCCACCTACCACACTCCACCGAGTCGGGTAGTGGCCAGCGCAAAAGCGAGCACCACTCAAGATCGCGACCCAATCCTATAGAGGATCGCGACCCGATCTCTGCTGGAACAGACTATAAATTGAAGCTTCCTCTTGCTGATTTTGGACACACTACACAACATATACTCATAAACCTCAAGCATACTCACGACCAAACAGCTCAAAACTCTGAAATTTTTGCATTTGGCAACAAGGATCAAACCGCAAAACCGCAAGAAACAAAACCTCCACCCGACACCAAACTTCAAACCGCTAAACAACCTCTACCCGACACCAAACTTCAAACCTCTAAACAACCTCTACCCGACACCAAAAAAAAAACACCAAAACCTCATCCTACCGCGAAGAACAAGAAATCGACACATCAAGAAAAACGCTATCTTCCACAGCTATCGATAAGTTCTTTTAAAATTATCTGTGTCGTTATTGATTTATTTAAACTTTTATAAATCAATTGTACCAAATATCCAATACATCCGAATTGAACCTCGACAACGAAAACACATGTGGACTGTATTTAACCGAGACATTTAACTTCTAACTTCTAACCTTTTTATTTATTGTAAAAACACGTTATCGTTGATAATGGCGTTTATTACATCTAACATCTAACTTCTAATTTCTAACCTTTTTATTTATTGTAAAAACACGTTATCGTTGATAATGGCGTTTATTACATCTAACCTCTAACTTCTAACTTTTACTTTGTTTACCGCTTTCTGTCTATTTAAAAACTGTCTAGTTTAGATTTACCGTTTTATTCCGCAACTCTTATTTATTCCGCATATTATAGATAAAATACATATCTGTCACACAGTAATAGGCTTAAAAACCTTATTCGTGGAGATCAGTTATCGTATTTTCAACAATTGGTATCAGAGCTTGTGTGATTTACTTTGAAATTTTTGTCGAGAACTTTTGTGTAGCGTTTTTATAAACCACCAATAAGTTTCCTTTAAAAATTTCATCTTAATATCACTTGTTCAACAAAAAAAAAAAAAATTAAAAACAAACAAAAACATTTAAAAATTACTTGTGTGATTTATTTTGAAAATTTTTGTCGAAAACTTTTGTGTAGCGTTTTTATAAACCACCAATAAGTTTTCTTTAAAAATTTCATTTTAACATCACATTTTCGTTAACAAAAAAAAAAAAAAAAACACAAAGATGTCTTCCGCAAACTACTCAAACATAAATTATGTATCTATTGCTAACAGTATAGGTTCAGGTACTCGAGCACCCATTCTTATTCCCGAAGAATATAAATCATGGGTAGGTCGTATGAATCTTCATCTCAATTCTATAAGTGAAGATGTGTGGAAATGTGTAGACGGATCGCTACCAGAGAACATGACCTCTCTTACGAGTAACTTGGATATATTGAATGAAAGGAAGAAACTTGAACTTCAAGCCAAAAAGGAACTTGTGTCTGGAATACCCCACAGTATTCTAAGCCAAATGAATGATATAATCCTTTTAACTGCAAACCAAATTTGGCAAACTTTGAAAAATCGTTTTGAAGGAAATGAGAGAATCATTGGAAACAAGAAAACATCTGTTTTAAACGAATTTGACAACTTCAAAATGTTTTCACATGAGACCATCCATGATGCTCATGACAGATTCAATCTCATTACCATCAAAATGAATAATTTAGGCATCAAAAAGTCACAGCATGAAATAAACCTCAAATTTTTAAACAACCTTTATGAAAGCTGGAAAATGGTCAAACTCATCATCCAGGGAAATCCGGCAATTCATACTGAATCTTTGTACAATCTGTACGGAGAATTACAATCGTATGAATCCTCGATTGACCCACCAACGTCTACTTCTTTTGGAGGACCACTTGCGCTTTTGACAACTTCCTCTCAAAACCAAACACATTTTCCTGATCAAAGTCAAATTGATCAAAACCAAGCTTTCTTAAGTAATCCTTGTGACTTGTCTGATCCAAATAATGAAGCTGACTACCAACAATTGTGTGCCTTGGTAGCAAACACGAATCTCGAAAGATTTTTGCCACATCATAGACCAAATTTTCAACAAAGATCTACTTTTGGACAAAACTTTCAGAATCGTGGATTTCAAAATAATCACAACTCTTACAATCAAAACAATGGTTTTCAAAATAACCAAAATTCTGGATTTCAGCAAAATCATTCAAAACCATCTCAACAGAGACAAACTCAAACATCTGAAAGACCACCCGTTAAGAGCCAAAAGGCTGACAATAACGATGATGATGATGACGTAATCATTTGTCACAAATGCAAAGGACTAAATCATTATGCCCGAGATTGTCGAGCCAAAATCAAGGTCAAAGACTCAGCTTACTACGCTCAAAAAGCCGAAGAACTGAAGAAACAAGAAAAGAAAGCAAAGCAAAAAGCTTTGATGGCATTCTACGAACCTAGCGTGGAACACTGGCCAACTTCTGATGATGAAACAGATAATGAACCAACTCAGTCAAACTTCTGCTTCATGGCAGACAATGAACCAACCACAAGAGCTCCATATGTCATCGATCAGGTATGGTCTATGATCTCAGATCTCGGTCTTTCAAGAACACCATTTGAGTCCCACATGACTAAGATTGAGAACAGTCTAAAAGCTGATCTCAGATTGTATCATGACACAATAGTCAAATCTGATATCTACAAATCTGAATTACAAACCTTGCAACTCAGATTTGGAGAATCTACAAGGACTAGAGACAAACTTGAAAGAGACATTGAACGAAAATCTGAAGAAAATAATCACATCCTAGAATAATTAAATGAAGCTCTAAAACAAAAAAGGGACTTAGAAATAAAAAATCAATCTGTTATTTCATCTGAAATAAAAGATACCTTAGAAAAGGAAGTCCTTCAGTTAAAACACAAAATTCAAGATTTAACTGACAAAAACACTAGTTTAAATCTAAAACTAGATGATTCTTCAAAGCAAATCAAATTTCTTGAATCCGAAAATCAAAGATTTCAAGGAAAATTGGATTCTATCAATATTGCCAGAAAATTGAGTGATGATGTTTTCACCAAAGCAAATAACTTAGGAACTGGCAAAATTGATACGAATTATAAACCAGGAATTGGAAGAGAATCTTTTGAAAATGAAAAGACTGAAAATGAAAATGGGAAAATTAGTGAAAACTCTAAATCGCCTCAACCAGATTTTTTCTCATCTGCTAATGAGGACGATTCAGAGGATGAAACAGTAATCAACTGTAGCCCAGATGATACTTTTTTCAACAAGTCATACAAAAGAGTTGTAAAATCTGAATCAGACTCTGCTAGTTCAGTAACTCATCAATTGAGATCTACTAAACTAACAAGGAATGTTGGCACAATCAAACTTGAAAATTTCTTAAATGGAGAAAATTCTGATCATCAAAATGGTAGTACTTCTGTTCCAACAGTCTTTCCCTCTTTAAACTCAACCTTTATTGGAAAGAACAGTCAGGGACAAAAGTATTCAAAGAAATAACAGACAAATAAACAACCCATTCAAGCTGCTTTTAAGTCAAAAGAACAAAGCAAGCCCAAAGTTTTCAAAGAAACCCAAGAGAAACCTTTGAAACCAGTCTCTGTGCCACAAAAACAAACCTTTAATCCAAAACAAAAACCGTTTCAAAAACCAATTCAAAATCGCTTTCAAGAGATAAACTTCAATCTCTCAAGGAACTTTCAGAAACCATCATTTCACCAAATTCCATTCCATCATCAAAGTGTTTTCCAAAACCATTCAGATCCCAGATACAAAGAAAGGTTATCAAACAGATCTTCACATATAGGATACTTTTCACAAAATCAGAAATCATTTCAAATGACAGGTTTTCAAAAACAAATCTCACTTTGGGAAAACCTAATAAATCAACTTAAACCTCAACCATTCCGTCCAATCAACAAATATTACAATGATTCCAAATTATCAAAAACCATTAACAAATCAGGACCCACCATGGTTTGGGTACCTAAAATTTCTGTCTAATTGCAGGCACTTTGTGCTGGAGAGCCCAAGGATGGCACATGGTATATCGATAGTGGCTGCTCCAAGCATATGACAGGAAACCAGAGCTTTCTACGAGACTTCAAACCCACAGAATCCAAACAAGATGTTACTTTTGGAAATAACATGACTGCAAGAATCAAAGGTTATGGAAACATAACAAATGGTCACTTCACCATCAAGAAAGTAGCCTATGTTGACGGCCTGAAACACAACCTAATCAGCGTATCACAACTCTGTGACAACAATCATGAAGTTCTTTTCACCAAACAACGAAGCATAATCACAGATGCCAAGACCAAAGCCATTCTAGTTAATTATGATCGTCTAGGCAACATGTATCCACTAGATATGGACCTTATCTATGGAAAACCAGACATCTGTCTCTTGTCCAAAGCTTCTGCTGATATTAGCTGGTTGTGGCATCGTCGTCTTTCCCATCTCAATTTCGGCTACATCAACAAATTGATTGCAAATGATCTTGTTCGCGGACTGCCACTTCTGAAACTTGATAATGAAACTCTTTGTGCAGCATGTGAAGGAGGAAAACTGTCCAAATCCTCTCATAAAAGCATTCCTGAATCTAGTGTATCCGAACCACTAGAATTACTGCACATTGATCTTTGCGGCCCTGCAAAAACCCAAAGCATAAAAGGGAAGAAATACATCCTTGTTATTATTGATGATTATTCACGCTTTACTTGGGTTTTCTTTTTAAGGCTAAAGTCAGAAGCACCTGAAGAAATGATCAACTTCATCAAACAGATTGAATTAAAACTCAAACGACCCGTTCGAAGAATCCGAAGTGATAATGGTTTAGAGTTCAAAAACATAACTCTAGACTCATTTCTCAAAAACAAAGGCATCGAACACAACTTCTCAGCCCCTTACACTCCTCAACAAAACGGCGTTGTTGAAAGAAAGAACCGAAGTCTGTGTGAAGCTGCAAGATCAATGCTTATCTTTGCTGATCTACCACAATACTTCTGGGCAGAAGCAATAGCCACAGCTTGCTACACTCAAAATCGTTCTTTAATCCATAAACAACTTCATAAAACACCATATGAAGTCATTAACAACCGAAAACCAAACATCAAATTCTTTCATATTTTTGGTTGTCGATGCTTCATAAAGAATAACAAAGATCACCTTTCAAAATTTGAATCAAGATCAGACGAAGGAATTTTCCTTGGTTACTCCTTTACCTCAGCTGCTTATCGAGTACTGAATAAACGTACTAGAGTAATTGAAGAAAGTACCGATATTCATTTCGATGAATTTTATGTCAGGAAATTGGATCGTAAACATTTTGGTTCTAAAATGATTGATAATATTTTTCAAAATCCAATTCAACAAATGCCTTCTACGGACATAGAAATTGATCTTGATTTACTTTTTGAACAACCCAAAACCGCTTATCATTCTGAATTTCTAACATCTTCTACTTTTCCTACAGGAAACTCCGATGCAGAAACTTCACAATCAAACCAAGAAAATACAGATCAAGTCGAGGGGGAATTACCAACACCAAATCCCTCTTTGAACACTCCCAATCCACCTGTTCAAAATGATCCCAGTGCATCATCTATGGGGGAACCTTCATTACCTCATTCTCACCCTATAATCCAAAAAGACATATCCGACAACAACCAAAATCTATTCCCAACAGAATCACCTGACCAAGAAGAACAATGGGACATAGAAACAACAATCGAAATACCTGAAAAAACTCGCCTAAACAAATGGACCAGGAATCATCCTGCAAACCAAATCATAGGAGATCCCAATTCTGGTATTCAAACAAGAGCCGCTACCTCAAATGAATGTTTATACGGAGCATTCTTATCAATGACTGAACCCAAAACCATCCATTCAGCTCTCAAAGATCCAGACTGGGTCAAAGCCATGCAAGAAGAACTAGCTGAATTTGAAAGAAACCAAGTATGGGATCTTGTTCCTACTCCTCCCGATGTTACTGTAGTAGGTTCAAGATGGGTTTTCAGAAACAAAACTGATGATCAAGGCATAGTCTGTAGAAATAAAGCAAGACTTGTCGTCAAGGGCTATTCACAACAAGAAGGAATCGACTACGATGAAACTTATGCTCCAGTTGCAAGACTCGAAGCCATTCGTATCTTTCTAGCATATGCAGCTCACAAGAACTTCAAAGTATTCCAAATGGATGTAAAATGTGCATTTTTACATGGAGAGATTGATCGCGATGTGTATATTCAACAACCTCCAGGTTTTGAAGATCCACAGTTCCCAAATCACAGTTTTAAGTTACAAAAAGCAGTTTATGGCTTAAAACAAGCACCTCGAGCCTGGTATTCAACATTGTCAACATTTCTAGAAGAATCAGGATTCAAAAGAGGTTCAATTGATCAAACTCTCTTTCGTAAAATTTTTAATAAACATCTGTTAATCGTTCAAATATATGTCGATGACATTATTTTCGGTTCCACTGATGAATCATTGAGTGTCAAGTTTGCAGATTTAATGAAGAGCAAATTTGAGATGAGCATGATAGGAGAAATGGCTACTTTTCTTGGACTTCAAGTCAAACAATCATCAGATGGAATTTTCATCAATCAAGAAAATTATGTCAAAAATCTTCTAACTCGTTTTTCCCTTGATAAATCCAATACAGCAAAAACCCCAATGGCCCTTGGTTACAAATTAGATGCTGACTTAAATGGCAAGCCTGTCGATCAAAAGAAATATCGAGGAATGATAGGATCACTCCTATACCTCACAGCCAGCAGACCCGACATCATGTTTTCTACATGTGTCTGTGCCAGATACCAAGCCAATCCTATGGAATCTCATGCTATAGCTGTAAAAAGAATTTTTAAATATCTTAAAGGAACTCCATCTCTTGGCCTTTGGTATCCAGCTAACTCTGATTTTCAGCTTAACGCCTTCACCGACTCCGACTATGGAGGATGCAGACTAGACAGGAAAAGCACATCTGGTTCTTGCCAATTTCTAGGAGGCAGACTGGTAAGTTGGACTTCAAAGAAACAATCATGCGTGTCCACTTCAACCGCAGAAGCTGAATATGTAGCTGCCGCAAGCTGCTGTTCACAAGTCATGTGGATGCAAACCCAATTACGTGACTATGGCTACAAAGTATCACAAATTCCCATATTTTGTGACTCAACCAGCGCAATTGCCATTTCTCACAATCCCGTGCACCATTCCATGACAAAGCACATCGACATTCGATATCATTTCCTCAAAGACAACATACAAAAAGGTCATATCGAATTGCACTTCATAAACACCGAAGATCAAATTGCCGATGTCTTTACTAAGGCTCTAGACGAAACCAAGTTTCAATACTTCCTAGGCCGTCTAGGAATGTTGAATCCAGATAACACCCATCCCTAATCTCTTACTTTTTGTTTGTACAAAAGAGTGTTTACTTTCATTCAAAAAGAAAAACCAAAAACATTCAAATAACCAAAATTTTCAAAAAACATCCACATAATCAAAAATCACAAAAAAATAAAATAAAATAAAAAAATAAAATAAAAAAAAATAAAATAAAAAAATAAAAAAATTTTAGGATATAGTTTTATCTTTTTACAAAACCATGTGATTAACATCTTCGTGACTAAATTTTCAGATACTTATGCTCGATGAATGTTCTCAGTAATAATGATTCTTAATTAAAGAGAAGGTTCAAATTTCAAACATTTTTGTTATGTACATTCTCCTATTCCCTTTGAATTTATTTCAATTATAAACGATTTTATCTATTAAGGGACATAAGATCAGGAGATTCAGATGAAAACCAAACCCATGTGAGAAATTGTGCCTCGTCTTTAAATGCTAAGTGGAATTCATTTCTGTGAGCAAAGGTGTTTTCATTGTGACTTATAGGATTTATACTCTTATACCGTGATGCTAGTCTCATTTTTGCTTAGATATCAAAATGACCAGGGACGATACAATCATTTCTTTATATATTAGACAAACTGTCTATTATATCACCTATCCCTATCCTCAATGAAGCCACATCAAGAAAAGAGTTATCATCTTGCATAGAAAGTCTGACAATTGAAGAAACGACAAAGTCGTATCCAAGAAAACCAGAAGAAAACTCAAAATCTCAAAACACAAAGTCATATCCAACAAATGATGTCAACAAATCACAATTGGTAACCACATCAGATATCTTTTACACAAAAGGTATTCGAACAAATCAAGAAAAGATAAAGACAAAGGTGAACACTTCACCAAAGAAAAGGAAGATTTACAACAACAATCCATCAAGACAGACATCCCTCAAAAGCTTTATCAAATATAACTGTCAAAACCAAAGACTTACCGGGATACTGTAGCCTTCATAAACTGAATATTCTTAGTTGCAACATGCACTATGAATATTTCTAAACCCCTCTACATGTATTTCCCGACGAAGAGAGAGTGAACATCAAAGGCATGAATGAAGAAACCCTCTGAGTAATGCCGAAACCAGTCTTATGTGATTGATTATCTAATATGAAGACCAAGTGACTAAAGTATATAGGTATAAATCCACATTAAGCATAAGTCAACACCTTCAAACTGAGAGATATCACTCATCTTTAGTGATTATACACCAGTTCTGCATCCAGAACAAACAAACACCTCAGTCAAGTGTGAGCTATACCTATGAGAAGTTCATCTGAATCGACCTATTAAGATCACTTGTCGTCTTTATAAATGCTATAAAATCTTAAGGAATATTATGAAAATACATATACAAAAACCTTTTGATAATAGAACTCGAGACTTTGATTCAGAAACAAATATTCTTGACAAACATTTTTCAAAACATAAGTAAAGTCTAGTCACACTCTTTCAAAACAAGTGATATGGTTTTATAAATGTCTTATCCAAATTTCAAGAATTTCAATCAAACATTTTTCTCCTCATTTCATTAATGATCACATAGGGGGAAATTGTTGAATAATGTTTTTTATGTTTTTATGTGACCATCACTGAAATAAGTCGAAATGTTTTTTTTTTAACAAATATTATCAGTTTATTTCAGGTTACGTAAATTCAAGATCAACCAAACCTGAGAAAAAGACGCTATGTACCAAAGAGCAAAAATGTCACCCAGCGACAGCAATCGCGACCCAACAGCTCATGTGTCGCGAAGTGAAGAAAAACAAAACAAAAGAAGTAAATGGCAGCAACAGCGCAGATCGCGACCCGATCGTAATGACAAACGTGTGATATAATGCTGACCAAAAGATCGCGAGCCGATGGCAACCCGACGAGATCGCGACCCGATCTCTTTACCAATCGTGACCCGACGGATCGCGACCCGATCTCCTTCCTTATCGCGACCCGACCCACCTACCACACTCCACCGAGTCGGGTAGTGGCCAGCGCAAAAGCGAGCACCACTCAAGATCGCGACCCGATCCTATAGAGGATCGCGACCCGATCTCCGCTGGAACAGACTATAAATTGAAGCTTCCTCTTGCTGATTTTGGACACACTACACAACATATACTCATAAACCTCAAGCATACTCACGACCAAACAGCTCAAAACTCTGAAATTTCTGCATTTGGCAACAAGGATCAAACCGCAAAACCGCAAGAAACAAAACCTCCACCCGACACCAAACTTCAAACCGCTAAACAACCTCTACCCGACACCGAACTTCAAACCTCTAAACAACGTCTACCCGACACCAAAAAAAACACCAAAACCTCATCCTACCGCGAAGACCAAGAAATCGACACATCAAGAAAAACGCTATCTTCCACAGCTATCGATAAGTTCTTTTAAAATTATCTGTGTCGTTATTGATTTATTTAAACTTTTATAAATCAATTGTACCAAATATCCAATACATCCGAATTGAACCTCGACAACGAAAACACATGTGGACTGTATTTAACCGAAACATTTAACTTCTAACTTCTAACCTTTTTATTTATTGTAAAAACACGTTATCGTTGATAATGGCGTTTATTACATCTAACATCTAACTTCTAATTTCTAACCTTTTTATTTATTGTAAAAACACGTTATCGTTGATAATGGCGTTTATTACATCTAACCTCTAACTTCTAACTTTTACTTTATTTACCGCTTTCTGTCTATTTAAATACTGTCTAGTTTAGATTTACCGTTTTATTCCGCAACTCTTATTTATTCCGCATATTATAGATAAAATACATATCTGTCACACAGTAATAGGCTTAAAAACCTTATTCGTGGAGATCAGTTATCGTATTTTCAACAATAACACTCCCTTGATTGTTAAATGTTACAACATTGCCAGTTCCAACAACCAATTGAGAAATGCTTACAAGATTGTGCTTCAAACCTTCAACAAATGCCACTCTGTTTATTATGAATTGCCAATTCGTGATTTTTCCATAACCCCGAATAGGACAAGTGTCGTTGTTACCAAAGCGTACGTTCCCTGCATCATCCAAAGTTCTATAATCTCTGAGATACTCCCTCTTGCCGGTCATATGTCTAGAGCAGGCACTATCCATGTACCATTTAGTGTCATACCGCTCATTTGACATTACCTGCAATCAATCAAGAAGGAGTTGGTACCCAATCAATCTTGGGTCTTCAGGGTAAGAGAAGGATTCTTGAATCCACTTTTCAACAGCCTCTTCTGTTATTTCATTAGCTGAGAGATTTATCATACACTCCGAAATTTCATGTGATGAGCACGATGAACTAGAAAATGAATCCGAATTGCTTTTCGTTAAAACTGATGAGTCCGAAGAGGTTGAAATTATGGAAACCTTCGGAACCCAAATTTGTTTGGATGATTTTGATTTGGTTGTTTTGAAGTTTTCTTAGTTTCAAATGATTTCAAAGAGTTCAATGATCTAGAAGATTTTGATTTTGCAATTAAATTTTCTTTCAGGTCATTCCTTTTCCAATTTGGTTTTTCATTTGTTGATTTCCTTGATCATGTGCTACACAATGTAGAAGTACACAGGTACTCCTCATATGCAAGCTTGAAATCGTTTAGTGATAGATTCTTATCTTTAAACAAATTCAAATTTTTGTCTAGCCAAGCATGGAATGTATCTATCAGGTTATCTCATTTTGAAAATATTTTTCTTGAGGGTTTTTGAAACTTGGGATTTGGGAAGTTTGGTTTTGATGGTACGAAGGATGGTTTAGAAAATTGATTTGTTTTAACATTTGAATCCTTCATATCCATTGGTTTTGTTCCAGAGGTGGAAGCCTTCGTATTGGTTGGTTTTGAAGGTACGAAGGGTTTTTTTCTTTTCACAAGATTTGATACTTGTTTGGCTTTCAAATTCACAGCAGTTGATTTTTGGATTGGTTTTGTAATCACAATTGTTGGTTTTGTTTTGGAAGTTGATGCGACATTTTGAACTTGTGGTCTTTTCAAAATTTGAGGTTTTTGTACTGCAGGTTTGGAAATAACAATCTCGGGTTTTGAAATTTCATTTTCAAAAGTTTGAGCAAGAGGTACACTTTCATTTGACTCCATTAACTGAAAAACATCCATATTCGGAGTTATAGTTTTATCCATAACTTGAATTTGTTTGTAATTTTTGTTAGTGTAAATGTGATTTTCATTTTTGTCGTTCAAAAGATGAGTCCAATTTTCTGGAATTATGTTTTGTTCATAACAAAGACGATTGTAAATGTTATGCCCATATAAATCTTGTTTTCGCACATTTATTTTTATTTCCATCTTTTCATTTATGTTGTTTTCAAGCATATTGAGGATGAGAAGAATCCTTCCTCAGTAATTGTGGAATTATCCTCGTCAACAAGTTTCACTAAATCATTATCAATTAAAAGTGCACCACCAGGTTTCACAAAGATGGAATTTTTGAAGTAAGAAACCTTCGGATAGATACATGCAACATTCACTAGTCTTTTAGAATTGTCTTTGAGAGATTGATCATAAGAGACACATTCATCAGAAACTTGTATTTTTGTTTTTACAATTTCATTATTATCATTTGGAAATTCAGGTGTTACAGATTCACAATCAAATTTTGCTTTACCTTTGTCAACCGAACACAATTGTGAGATGCCTTCGGAGTGTGATGCGGATGCAGAGGAAGGTTTAAATATAGACAAGGAAGAACAATCAATTTCCTCCATATCCGAATCACTTTCAGATTCATTTTTAGATTCAGTTTCAACAATCACTTCTGATTTATTTTCGATTTGGGGAATGTTCTTTTGCAAGATTGAAATGTCTTTTGGTAATGTTTTTATCAGATTATCATCAGTTAAGTTATCAGCAGTCAAGTATTTCTCAACAGATTTCAAGCCATGCTTATACGAAGGATTGGTGACTTCAGAACCAGAAACATAGATTCACATTCATAAGAGATACTATCAATGTTTTTCAGCTTAAACTCAATAAAAGGCAGTAGTTGTCTATGTTGAACATTTCATATATCAGCAGAATGGTAAAAGCGAGTGATATGAGAGTACAGACGTTTTGAAGTTTCACAAAAGATATTGCGTTGTTTTAGCACTACATCGTTGTTATTTAAAATTTTCTCTCTATTCGCCTCTAACAGTGAGATTCTTAAGTTCTCTTTTTCTAGGGACAGCTTCGTACTTTCTACTCTCCCCCTCAACTGTAGAATCTCCTGGTCATTCACCTTAGCCCTATTTTTAGCATCAATAAGCAGTTTGTTCATCATAGAGCAATCATGAGTTATTTCATTAATATCAGCTGAAAATTTTGAAGAAGGAATGTTAAAAGATAAGAGAAGATTAGTTACCTGTTCCGGAATGGTTTGATGAGAATCCTTTGCCATTAAGCAAATCTCCTCTTCATCATCTGAAGAATCATCAAAGTAAATCTTTGGAGCACCTGCAGCAATCACGTTCTTTGTCTCCAATCTGTTGTAACCCAGACCTCCGAATTCTTCTAACCCCATGTCTTCTTCAGCTTCACTCTCCTCAGAGGTGCCCTTCGGGAAGATCTTACCATCATCATAGGCAATAAATGCACTATGAGTTGGCTTCCTTACTTCGTCGTCTTCGGAGTCAGATGACCACACTTGGTACGTACCCATTCTGACTTGGGCCTGCTTGTCATTTCTTTTGCGAAGCATGCAGTCTTTTGCGAAATGAATTTTACCATGATAATAGTTGCAGTCGTACCCTGAGTCACCAACAACCTTCTTGTCTTCAGATCTGTCTTTTGGAGCCTCCGAAGTCTTTGTTCAGCAGGCTTCAGAGTTGAAGATTTGGTGTTTTCCTCATTAGATGTGTAGATCTCTAGTTTGGGTTTTGGAGTATAAGAAGTTTTGTTGAGAGGTTTCACAAAAGGTTTTCTAGAGTTAGATTTGTTCACAATCAGATTGGCATAGTTCAACATGTTTGCATAAGTTGCTGTAGAATCAGTCATTTTGATTGATTTTCAACTGGATCTTTTCAGAAAAACAAGTAATAGAGTTTGTTAATAGTTGCAGAATACTAGATCTAAGAAACAATTCAGATCTAGAACTGTAACGATGAAATAGGACTCTAGAGACTAGTTTTCGAGCTGTCCAACTCTGATACCACTTGTTGAGTGTTGAAATCAATCAAACAGTAATTTGTAACAAGTATTCTCACGAATTGTATCAATCTAAATTATCAACACAAGTATATATGAATAAGATCAATGAAGAACACAATAAGAATTGGATAACATGTTTCGAATGATTTGATTTCACTTGTTAGGGTTTTACAATAAAGGTGGATCAATCTCACACACGACACAGACAAGTATCACTGATATTTATACATAATCAGTGATACTAATAGTATAGAAGATATCATAGAATATTCCTATAGTGTACTAGCCAATAGGAATGATTTATTGTGCAACACGTAGTCTGCCAGATACACGTGCACCAAAAGTGGTTATTACAGATAAGCCTTCGGATCCTCTAGGATAAACCCTTCGGAGTCTTCAGGCTTCGTGGATTTCTCATTTTGATCTTTTGGTTTTCGGATGGTCCTGCACTTCAGCACAAATATTCCCAACAAGGTCTTTAACCATGACCAGGTCATCCAAAGATTTACCAATGTTGCAAAGCGAGTCCCAAATACCCCTTATTGCAATGGGATATGCTTTCACAGACTCTAAAATCCCCGTTTTGTCCTTTAAGAATGGTGTCAAGATGTTGGAAATTTTGAGTCGGATGAAGTAGACATGTGTGTCTAGGTAAGCAGAACTTAGTAAGAAAAGTAAAAAATATGTAATCAGAAGGGAATCGAAACGTCGGATGTGAATAGTAACGCGGTTATTGAAGTGTAACAGTTATCCTGCGTATTATGATTTAAAAAATGTCATCCGAATTAAACGAAGGTTCGTTTTTTAATAGTATCCCTTCTGATGAAAGAAGAAAAAAAACTTTCCTAATTTATTTAAAAAAAACTTATATTAAAAAATTAAAAAAACTTAAAAAATAAAAGAAATAAACTACGGAGGTACAGGGTTAAAAACACTTAGCAGATTATGTTTGTGGAACTACGGATGATTCGAGCATGCCTAGCCCATGGATTATCCTTGTGAAAGCTTTCTCGTCAAGGGCTTTGGTGAAGATGTCTGCCAACTGGTCGTTTGTGTGGACGAAGTGGACCTCAATATTTCCTTCCTCTACATGACTTTTAATGAAATGATAGCATAGGGAAATATGTTTGGTCTTCGAATGTTGGACTGGGTTGTGACAAATTCGTATGGCGCTCTGTGAGTCATAGAAAAAAGGGAATCTTTCGTATATGTATTGCATAATCACGTAATTGACTTTGGACCCAAATCATCTGAGAAGTGCAGGCAGCAGCAGAAATGTATTCGGCTTCGGCTGTGGAGATAGAAACACATGTTTGCCTTTTGGATTGCCAGCTGATGAGTTTGCCATCTAGAAACTGTCATCCACCCGAAGTGCTTCTTCGATCAAGTGCACAGCCTCCAAGATCAGCATCAGAATAGGCTTTCAGAAAGAAGCCTGAGTTGGCAGCATACCATAATCCAAGAGAAGGTGTGCGATGGAGATAGCGAAAAATGGTCTTAACCGCGCCTAAATGGGGTTCTCGTGGATTCGCCTGATACCTTGCACAATTGCATACAGAAAACATGATGTCTGGTCGACTTGCAGTTAGGTATAGTAGAGAGCCAATCATGCTTCTGTAGACCTTCTGATCAACACGCCGGTTTGTCAACCGAAGGTGTAAGTCGTGTACCAGCAGCCATGGGAACCTTCGCATTGGAACAATTTTCCATTCCAAATTTTTCTAGAAGGCTTCTTGTGTATATCTTTTGATTTATGAAAATACCTTCGGAGGTTTGCTTTACTTGCAATCCGAGAAAGAAATTTATCTTCCCCATCATGCTCATTTGAAACCTACTTTTCATTAGGGTTTCGAATTCTTTTGAAAGAGCAGGGTCTGTTGAACCGAAGATGATGTCATCCACGTAGATTTGAACTAGTATGAGATGAGTACCAACTTTCCTTCGGAACAAGGTGGGATCAACAGATCCTTGTTTGAAGTTTGATTGTTTTAAATACCGGGTTAAAGTTTCGTACCATGCACGTGGTGCTTGTTTTAGCCTGTAGACTGCCTTGTCAAGGATATAACAGTGATCTAGAAACTTTTCGTTTACAAACCCAGGGGGTTGTTCCACATACACTATTTCCTCAAGTTCTCCGTTTAAAAATGCACATTTGACATCCATTTGGTAGACATCAAAGTTTTTATGGGCAGCAAATGCCAAAAATATTCGGACAGACTCAAGTCTAACAACAGGAGCGAAGGTCTCATCATAGTCGATTCCCTCCTGTTGGCTGTATCCTTTGACAACGAGTCTAGCTTTGTTTCGTACAATGTTACCTTCAGTATCAAGTTTATTTCGAAAAACCCATTTGAGACCTACTATAGAGGAGTTAGTTGGTTTAGGAATTAAACGCCAAACTTTATTTCGTTTAAATTCAGCCAACTCACTCTGCATGGCCTCAACCCAATCTGAGTGTAGAAAAGCTTCTTTCACAGTTTTAGGTTCTACTTTGGAAATGAAAACATTAAACATACAAAAATCTGAACGTTTGTTCAGTTCTTGCTGCTTTGCTTTTAGTTGTGATCGAGTAAATACCTTTTCATCTGGATTACCAATTACCTGTGTCTTCGGATGATCACGTGTCCATTTTTCAAGAGGAGGGTATGCAGGATCATATTCAGGCAGTGTTTCTCCATGCACCTCTTCCGTATCAGATGGATAATCCGAAGTTAACTGATTATCTTCGTTTGTAGTGTCAGAATTGGTTGCTCCCCCTCAACTGAAGTTGTCTTGGTGGATGACTCCCCCTCATTTTGAGAAGGGTTATATGTAGATGATGTATTAGCAGGTTCCTCATTGATTTCATCCGGTGTATCTTTGGGTGAAGTAGAAGTTGATGACTCCCCCTCAACCGAAGGATCATTTTCTTTGGATGTCCCACACTCCCCCTCAACCGAAGAGGTCTTGTTCGTTGATGTATCAATAGATGATTGATCGTCATTGAGCTTGTTGATTTCTGGTGTGTTGTTGTCCTTCGCATTTGATTCAGCATCTATTGCACGATCAGGACTGTCAAATAAGGATGACAAATCAAGATTAAAAGAATCCAGGGGAATAACTTCGGTTAGTGTAGTTGGAAAAATTGAGGAACGAGAAAGATTGTCTCAGATTTCTTTATATGATGGTCATCAAATGTCAGATTGAAGGTTTCCTCGATCTTCCTTGTTTTCTTATTAAGAACACGATATGCTTTTGCAGAGTGTGAGTAGCCAAGGAAAACACCATCATCGAATTTAGATGCAAACTTTGTTGTATTGTCTTTGAGTTTTATAATGAAGCATCGACAACCGAATACATGGAAGAATTTTACATTAGGTTTTCTTTTGTTGATGACTTCGTATGGCGTGATATTAAACCTTCTATGAATGAAAGACCGATTCTGACTGAAGCATGCGGTTGCAACGGCTTCGGCCCAGAAATACATTCGAAGGTTGGCATAGTCAAGCATTGTTTTGGCAGCTTCGCATAAAGACCTATTCCTTTCGCTCAATGACTCCATTTTGCTGTGGAGTATAAGGAGCAAAAAAATTATGAGTGATGTCCTTCTTCTTCAGGAACGAGTCAATTGTCTGATTTTTGAATTCAATGACAACGTCACTGCGGATTGCCCTAACAGGTTTCTTGAGATGTAGCTCAATATTCTTGATGAAGGCAATAAGTTCAGCTAGAGTATCTGACTTCTGTCGGAGAAGGATCACCCATGGGAATCTTGAAAAGTCATCCACAATTACCGGAATGTATTTCTTGCCACCAAGAGACTCAACCGTCGATGGACCACAAAGGTCAATGTGTAGTAGCTCAAGTGGTTCAATGATCTTGGAGTCTATGGTTATTGGATGAGCTTGCCATTTGCTTCCCATGTTCACATGCAGCACACAGAGTGTCATTGTCAAACTTCAATGATGGCATACCTCGGACTAAATCAAGGGCTACTAGTTTGTTAATATTCTTGAAGTTTAGATGAGATAGTCTTCGATGCCATAGCCAGCTAAGATCCGAAGGAGCTTTTGAGAGAAGGCAGATGGAGGGGGCCCCTACTATTGGCTTTATGTGTAGTGGAAACATTTCACCCTTCCTTTTTTATTTAAGCATAATTTCCTTGGACTTTTTCTTCTTAACGACACTTCCAGCTTCATCAAATGTGACTTTTAACCCAGTTCCCACAACAAGTTGGGAAACGCTGACTAAGTTGTGCTTGAGACCTTTTACATATGCTACGCGATTGATGGTAAACTTTCCATTTGTTATTTTTCCATATGCTTTGATGGGACATGTTTCGTTATTTCCAAATTTCACATCTCCTCCTTCTTCTAAGCTTTTGAAATCCCTCAAATACTCAATCCTCCCAGTCATGTGTCGTGAGCAGCCACTATCAATGTACCATTCCTTATCGTATTGCTCATCTATCATTACCTACAATTTAGAGAGAAAGTCCAGGTACCCAAAATGGCTTGGGTCCTTGAGGGTAAGTATTCGGATCATAGATCCATGATGCAACCAAATCAACCTTTTTGGTTCCTGATGTAGAAGCAATAATTGACGAAATTAATGGTTCGGATGAGCGTGTTATTTGGACTTTAGGTACCCATTTCATAATATTCTTCGGTTTTTGTTCTTTGGGTTTTGGTATTGATAAAGGATTTGGTTTGACAGGAACCCATTTTTGCTTTAAAAAGGAAGTCTTTCCAGACGAAGAACTACATCGAGTAGATTCACTTAGAAATTCTTCGTATGCAAGTTTAAAATCCTGAATGGATAGGCTTTTATTTTCGAAAAGATCCATGTTTTTGTCTAACCATACATGAAACGTATCGATTTGGTTGCATCGTTTTGTAAACTTCTTCTTTGAGAACTTTTCAAATTTTTGATTCTTACAAACAGGTTTGGTTGGTTCAAAAACAACTTTTTGATTGTAATCCGAAGTTTTCTTTATTGTTGACTTCTTTTGTTGATTTTGAAAAGGCTTCTGTTTATTTTGAAAATCTCGATAATTTGTCCTTCGTCTATTATTATAAAATCTTTTATGTTTTACAAAAGAGGGTGTTCCATTGTAATCTTTTTGAACTGTCGAAGTATTTTGAAAATTTGGAACACGTCCTAAGGGATTCTTCAACTGATAAATTTCTTGTTTCGTTTATTGATTTTAAACTCCATATTTTCATTTAAATTGTATTGAAGCATTTTATCAGTTGAGAAAAATCCTTCGGGTTTCACTTTTGCATTATCTTCTTTCAGAATTAAGAGCAGTTCACAATTCTCGTCAAGTTTTACTCCTTGCTAAATGAAAACCATGCTTTTGTAGTTAGCAACTTTTGGGTACGTGCATGCAAGTTCAACAAACTTTTTGGTTTTATCAGAAGAGACTTTTGTATAGTCATCAGAAGGATCAATAACATGAACTGACTCAGATACTTTATCCAAAGAATCTTTTGTAACATCAGAAGCAGCAGTTTGATTGTCATTTATAGTATTTTGCTTGCTTCTGTTATTCCAGATTCGCTTTTATTAGGAGAACAGACTGAAGGGGATTTTTGTAAAGATAAGTCGATACAGTCTAACTCCTCAATATCGGAATTAGAGTCAATATCGGAATCAGAGTCAGATGAGTCATTTTGACACACGACATCATCCGAAGCATTATCATTTACTTTATCATTCACTGAATCACATTTATTTACTATAGGAATGGTAGGTAGAGAATCATCCATTACTTTTAGAAGATCATTAGAACTTAAAAACTTTTCAAAAGGCACTATACCATGAGCATAAGTTGGATTTGGAATTTCAGTAGATGAAACAATAGATTCACATTCATACGAAAGAGAATCTACATCTTGTAATTTGAACTCAATAAAAGGTAAAAGCCTTTTATGATGGTCTAAAGAAATATCAGAAGAATGGTAGATATGAGTAATATAAGCATATAATCTTTTAGCTGTTTCACAAAAAATGTGCCTTTGTTTCAACAAAATTTCATTATTAACTCTAAATTGCTCCCTACTTTCTTCTAAAATCTCTATTCGTAATTTACTTTTCTCTAATGCCCCACACACTTATTCTAGTTTTCCCTTAACCGAAGTTACTTCCTCCTTTGCCTGACACGCATCACTATTTGCTGAAACAAGTAGTTGATTCATATGCAGACAGTCAGAAGTAATTTCGTTAAGATCATTAATAAAAAGTTCTTCTGGAACATTAAAGTTTTGAAGTAAGAGTGATACCTGTTCTGGGATGGTAAGACGAGCATTGGATGATGAGTTAGTCCCTTGTGCCATCAGACAGACACCAGTGATATTGCTTTCTTTCTCTTCGTCAGAACTCTCATCTTCTGACCATATACCATGGCCAGTATGTGCAGCAAACATTGCACCATGAGTAGGTTTACAAATTTCATCGTCGTCCGAACCAGATGACCAAATTTGGTAAATGCCATCACCTCCTTTAGGAGCAACAAGAGAGAGGCTCTGAGTCTTCGCACGAACCTCTTCTAATTTCTTTATGTAGTATGCCTCATCCTTAGGGATGAGCTTGGTCCGGGAACCGACCCGACCGGGACCGAACCCGAGCCGGACCGAGACCAAGCTTAAGGGAAATCCGGAACCGAGGACCGACCAAAAATGTGTACTTGGTCTTGGGGTCGGGGTCGGTTTTGCGTGGGTTCGGTCGGGTATTACCCGAGCGGGACCAAGAGTTTGTTTTTGGGTCCGATTTTAGTCTTGGTACCGGGTTTTGTCTTGGTATCGGGTTTGGTCTTGGGACCGAGAGAACCGAGAAATCAAAATCTTTTTTGTATATAATCAAAATCTTCTTTTATATCAATTGGAACATATATAATGCCTCATCTCATAAATGCTTCAAGGGCAATAATGCAAATTAACGTCATCGGTGTATGGCGGGAGGGGTAGCACCAGTAAAGATAAATAGATGGGTCACCAAGGTTGCTTTCATATCAAACTCTTCTATGGCTAATTCTACTTCAGCAATTAATACATCATTCTTTATCATTTTGCTGCTTTTATGGAGTTGTACCTTGCATGTAAGGGGATGTTATACTTCTATCATTAGTTTCAAAGACTCTCTAATCGATACTGGATAAAACATGTGGGCTTTTAAAATTCCATGGATACTCGGTCCTAATACCCGAAAACCGACCATACCCACAGTACCGAACCCGAGTGTACCGAACCCGACCTAAGCAAAATCTTGGTACCGAGAACCGACCGTGACATGTACTCGGTTCCTATTTTTGGTTCGGTTCCCTCGGTTCTTGGGCTTGGGCTCGGTTCCGAGGACCAAATGCTCACCCCTACTCATCCTTGACTCTCTTTCCTTTTTCTCATTCGCCTTCTTCAGCATGCAGTCTTTGGCTAGATGATTCTTCCCAAAGCAGTAGTTGCAGTCGTATCCAGAATCTCCTAGTAATTTCTTTTCTGGTTGAAGAGTTGCTTTTGACTTCGGTTTATTGGACTGATCAGCAGGTTTCATTGGCTGTTTTCCATTGAAGTTTCGGTTGAAGTTTGGTTTGTTCTGTGGCCTTTTCTGAAAGTTTCTATTGTTATTAGAGTATAGTGCCTTTGATTCACCTTCTTCATCCACTTCACCTTCATCATCTGCATCAGTTACTTCTTCAGATTCAGTTTTGGAAACAAAAGCCAGAGAGCCAGCATTGGGTAGATCACCAGCTGTCTCTAAAACATCATACTCGTAGGATTTGAGCAAATTATAGAGTTCCTCAAGCGAGTACGAGTTGATCTTCTCATGAGCTCTCACCATCATGGTGATCTGCTTCCATTCCCTTCAGAGACATTGCATGAACCTAAAGTTTGTTTCACGTGAAGTCTTTGAAACACCATATTTCTCTAGTTCATAGACCACATCATTGAACCATTCGAAGGTTTGGTCTATATTCTCATTCTCCAGTTGCTTGAAATTACTCAAATCAGCAAGAATATTGTTAACTATACTCTTTTTCATGACATCATTACCTTCGTATCGCATCTTCAGTCTGTCCCAAATTTCTTTTGCAGATTTGGATCCTCGTATCAGATTGAAGGCAACAGAAGGAAGACCACTCTTCAATTTGTTGGATTAGGTGTCTAAGCCATGACTAATAATTAATATTTACCTAATTAATAGTAGCATAGTTCATTTGGGTTGCCCTCATAGTTGGAGGATTGGCAGAAAGTCCGGTAGAGAGAAAGGTTGATTTATTATGTGATTAATAAATCAATAGAAATTAAATAAATAGTTTATTAATATATTTAAGTGTTAATATATTAATTAGAAACTATAATAATTAATTAGAAATTTTTCTGGAATTAATTGGAATTAATTTGGCAGTTAAATTGATTAATTAAGGTGCAGGGACTAAAACCGTAATTATTCAATAGTTGAGTAAGTGACAGTTAAGTGAATGAGAGTGGTGGTCGAAATTATATATGGAAATATATTTATTTTCGATTTTGATAATGAGGATAAAAGGGTTTGAATTATTAAGATAAAGGCTTATCTTAATTTGAATTCAAAAAGGTTTATCTTTAAGGTTTATCTGATCACCACTTGGAGCCTATAAATAGGTAGGCTCACCCTAACCCTAAAGCCACGATTTTGAAGCTCTCTAAGAAGGTATTTTCGGCCAACACTTCCAAGCTAGGGTGTGACTGCATTTGAGGCAAGAGATCTCTGTTGCTTTGCTTCCAAGATTCACTAAAGGTTAGTTTTTCTTGATTTTTCTTCTTAGTTTATTTTTCTGGCCTACTAGGAATTGTTATATGTTTAATTAGAAGAAAAACTTAGATCTATATAGGTTGCATGTGAACTTAGGAATCTTAGTTCATAGTTGCAGAAAACCTTTCAGTGGTATCAGAGCCTTTTGGTTGTTTTTCTTGTTAAATTGCTATAACTGTGTTCCTAGTAATTAGGGTTTATTGTTCCTAAACCCTAATTAGTGCAAATCGACATCAAGGGTTAGGGTTTTGAAAACCCTAGCCCCTCCCCTTGATTTTTGGCGATTTTGTGGATTAACTTAGAAGGTATTCTATTTTTGGTAACTTTAAATTGTTTAAAAGATAAACCTTAAAACCTTTAATCCTAAAAATCGAAATTTAAGGGATTAAGATAGGTTTTAATTAATTTGATTAATTTGATAAAACCTATCTACATTTGAATTAATTTAATTAATTGGTAATTAAAAGATAATTCAAGGATTTAATTTAATTTAGAATTTAATTGTTTTAAATTAGCGAAATTAAATGGATAAAATCCTAAAAAATATTTTAAAAGGTTTAAAATATCAAATTTAATTAATTTAATTAATTGGTTAATTAAAAGATAATTAAAATCGATTTTATGGTTTAATTTAATTTGAAATTTAATAGTTTAAATAGACAATAAATTAAAAGATAAACCAGAAACATATTTTTAAAAGGTTTAAAAAATTACATCTTATATATATTATAATTAGGGAGTTATTATTATATGTATAAGATTAAAATGGTTAGTCAAATCATTAGTAGGCCTCATTCACGAAGCTGGTCTATAAAGTGGGTATAAGGAGACTGCCTATAAAATGGCGGTCTAATGGGTGAACACTCTCACCCACCGCTCGCCTGATCAGTGGAGGGTCGTTAGCCGAACGGGTTTGATAGGACCGCCTAATCTCATTAAAAGTATAATGTTATTATTCAAAGTACTAGAACTTTTTAAATAAAACCCAAATCTAGCTACTTTAGGAAAAATGTGAATTGGTGCTAACCCATGAAATTGCACATTGCACTTTATGAAACATTGGTGGAGCGTGTGTGGTTTACCGGCACGCCAATTGGGGTTCATAAAGAGTTGCAATGGGTTTCTCGGGTGTTGTCATTATTGATGGAGCGTGTGTGGTTTACCGGCACGTCAATTTGAGATGGCAACTGACCCCGAGAGTACCAAGCTTATTTGCATGGTTATTCACTCCTGGTTTGTGATCCTCGGTATCCCAGTCACAAACAGTGGGGCACATCCGAGATTAAAACATGCTATTGAACAGTTCAATAAATCTCAATGAATCTAGGAATTCCATTTTAATAAGATTATCTTTCCGCGGTGGAATTGGCTGAATCGTCATTCGCCTACCTTATAAAATTTACAATATTGATTACGGCATCCCTCTTCGAGATTGTAAATTGTTATTGTAGGATCCTAGCCTTATAATTGTTATTAGGTCATTATAAGGATTATTATATACGTCTAATTAAAACTATCTTCTTTTATAGATGTCTTCTGCCGAACAATCTGCTCCCCACTCTAACTCAAATGTTACCTCAATCTTGTCATTATGCTCCAAAGTCACGTTGGACGGTACCAACTATAATGACTGGATCCGTAACATCAAGATGGCTCTGAGGTTTGAACATAAAGAGTATGTTCTAGAAACCGAGCTGGTTGAAATTGACCATGATAATGCTACTCCCGAAGAAATCACTCAATACGCAAAACATACTGATGATGCAACCAAAGTGGCTTGCATCATGATAGCTACAATGAACCCAGAGTAGCAAAGAATATATGAAGACTACTGGCCCTATGAAATGCACAAAGAGCTGGCGGAAAAGTTCCGCAAGCAGGAGCGCATTGAGAGGCGCGAGGTAGTCAAAGCTTTCACCAATGCAAAGCCTAGAGATGGAGAGTCCATTTGCAACCACGTGCAGAGAATGCAAGGGTACGTGGAAAGGCTCCGGAAGCTTGAGATGCCGGTTCATGAGGATTTGGCTGTAGACATAGTGCTGAATTCTCTGCCCAGTTCATATGACCAGTTCACACTGGCGTATCATCTGAACAACTCCCAGGCCACTCTGGCCGAACTGCATCGCATGCTCCGCACCGCCGAGGACGGAATGAAGGGTAAGAGTATACCCGCTGCTAATCAAGCCGTCCTGGCAATTGCTGGTGGAAAAGGGAAGAAGAGAAAGGGCCCTCCTAAACAGAATTGGAGGGAAAAGGTGCATGTTGGATCGTCTAGCAGCGGCTCCAAACCCAAGACTTCTGGCATTCCTCATAATGCCAATCCCAAGGAGGCAGAGTGCTTCTATTGCAAGGAACGGGGCCATTGGAAGAGAAGCTGCCCTACATACCTGCAAGACTTGAAGGATGGCAAAGTCAAGCCGACTTCAGCAGGTATTTACACTATCTTTAAAAACTCACCATCTTCCAGTTCTTGGGTCCTTGATACAGGATGTGGTTTTCACATTTGTTCTGATTTGCAGGGCCTAAGGGAAAGCAGGGAGGTGGAGCATGGTAGACTCAACCTGATCATGGGGAATAGGAGATTGTCGCCTGTAACCAAGATCGGGACTTATAGTTTAGTGCTCAGTAGTGGTGTTTGCTTAGAACTTATTAATTGTTGCTATTCGCCAGAAATGGCAAGGAATATTATTTCATTTCATGCATTGTTTAGACAAGGATTACAGTTTTCGTTTGATAATAGTAATGGTTCCATTTCTGTTTTTCAAAATGGTATTTCTGTATTTACTGCTTTACCTTGTGATGGTGTGTATGAAACTGTGCAATGTGTAGACAATTTCGGTCATAGTGTAAACTTTATTGATTCTTCTAGTGGTGTAGAAAAGGCGTGCTTGTGGCACTGTTGCCTTGGGCACATTAACAAGAAACGCATCGCCCAACTCCAAAAGGATGGAGTGTTGGAATCATTCGACCTCAAATCGGATGATATATGCGAGTCTTGTATTTTGGGCAAGATGACTAAATCACCATTCAAAGGGTCCTTTGAAAGAGGTGAAGGTCTTTTGGACATCATACACACAGATGTGTGTGGTCCCTTCAGATCTACCACAAAAGACGACACGCGGTTCTACGTGACCTTCACTGACGATTTTAGTAGATACGGGTATATCTACTTAATCAAACACAAGTCAGACACCTTTGAAAAGTTCAAAGAGTTCAAAAATGAAGTTGAGAATCAATTGGGCAGGAAGATAAAGATGCTCAGGTCCGACAGAGGCGGAGAGTATCTTAGTATCGAGTTCCTAGACTATCTAAAGGAATGTGGAATAGTTTCACAGTTATCGCCTCCTCGAACACCACAGTTGAACGGTGTTGCCGAGAGACATAACCGAACCTTGTTAGACATGGTTCGTTCCATGATGAGTCGAGCTTCACTTCCCATTCACTTCTGGGGGTATGCCTTAGAGACTGCCGCCCACATCCTTAATCTTGTCCCTACTAAGAAGGTTGGTAAGACACCTCATGAGATGTGGACGGGGAAAGTTCCCTCGTTAGCACATATCAAAGTCTGGGGTTGTGAGGCTTTCGTTAGACGAGAGACTCACGATAAACTCGCAGAGAGAAGCGAGAAATGTTTTTTCATTGGATATCCCAAACAGTCATTTGGATATCTGTTCTACAGACCAAGCGAGGACGTGGTCTTTGTAGCGAGACGGGGATTCTTTCGAGAGAGAGAACTCATATTCAAATAGGACAGTGGGAGGACCATTGACCTTGAAGAAATTCAAGAGTTACCCGACAATGCAACCTTAGGAGAAACTAGCAACCAACAAGAGGAAGAAGTTCCTGTTGGTCCGACTGATATGTCCTTACCTCTTAGGCGTTCCAGTAGAGTTAGCATGCCACCCGAGTTTTATGGATTCCATATAACTACAGATGGAGATACGTTTGTCAGTGATAGGACACTGATAAATTTGGATGAACCTGCTAACTACCGGGAAGCGGTGGCGGGCCCTGAGTCTGCCAAGTGGAAAGAGGCAATGGACAGCGAGATCAAGTCCATGTATGACAATCAAGTTTGGAACTTGGTTGACAATGTACCGGGTCGAAAGACAGTCGGGTGCAAATGGATCTTCAAGAAGAAGACCGACATGGACGGAAAGGTACACACTTTCAAAGCAAGACTGGTTGCGAAGGGCTTTACTCAAACCCCAGGGATTGACTATGACGAGACCTTCTCACCAGTGGCTAAGATAAAGTCAATTAGGATTATGCTGGCCATAGCTGCATTTCATGATTATGAAATTTGGCAGATGGACGTCAAAACCGCTTTCCTTAATGGGAAGTTGACCGAGGATGTTTACATGAATCAGCCAGAGGGTTTTGTTGATACAAAGTATCCTGACAAAGTGTGTAAGCTTGAGAAATCCATCTATGGATTAAAACAAGCTTCTCGCAGCTGGAATCTTTGTTTCCACGAGAAAGTCAAAGAATTTGGTTTCTCTAGGAGCGAGGATGAGTCTTGCGTATATGTCAAAGCTAGTGGGAGTATAGTCAACTTCCTGGTGCTGTATGTAGATGACATACTGTTCATGGGAAACGACGTCCCGACTTTGCAAGATGTCAAGTCTTGGCTCGGGAAGTGTTTTACCATGAAAGACCTAGGAGAGGCAGCCTATATTCTCGGGATAAGAATATTAAGAGATAGGAAGAAAAGACTAATTGGACTTAGTCAGAGTACATACTTGGACAAGGTACTGAAAAGATTTAGTATGGAAAATTCCAAGAAGGGAGAGCTACCAATGCAAAGTAATGCTAAGCTGAGTAAGACTCAGAGTCCAAGTACAGACGAGGAAATTGCGGACATGAGTCGGGTACCTTATGCTTCGGCTGTGGGGTCGATCATGTATGCCATGACGTGTACTCGTCCCGACGTGGCCTTTGCCTTGAGCATGGTCAGTCGATACCAGGGAAACCCTGGTAGGACACATTGGACAGCGGTCAAAACCATACTCAAGTATCTGCACAAGACGAAGAACTTTGTCTTAGTCCTTGGTGGCAGTGATACCTTGAGAGTTGACGGGTATACTGATGCTAGCTTTCAGACAGATAGAGACAATGGTCGGTCTCAGTCGGGCTGGGTATTCCTATTGAATGGGGGAGCAGTGACTTGGAAAAGTTCCAAGCAAGAGACGGTGGCTGATTCAACATGTGAATCAGAGTACATCGCAGCGAGTGAAGCGGCAAAGGAAGCGGCTTGGCTGAAGAACTTCATCGGTGACCTTGGAGTAGTCCCGAGTATTCAGGAGCCCATGGAACTGTTCTGCGATAATGAAGGAGCGGTTGCTTTGACAAAGGAACCGAGAGATCATGGAAAGTCCAGACACATCGACAGAAAGTACCACTACATAAGACATAGGGTAGAAGAAGGTCACCTCATAGTGAAGAGGGTATCATCAGAAGATAATCCTGCAGATCCCTTGACAAAGGCTCTGAGTAGGGTTAAGCACTATCAGCATGCACGGTGCATAGGATTAACAGATGATATTAGTTTTTGTAATTAGATAGGTTTTGAAACTTGTAGCAATATAAATGTAATTAACTTTGGTGAATTAATAATATAGTTTTGTTGATGAGTATTTGATACTACCATTTGTTGATTGTTTATTATTGTGTTTCAATTTTGCATGTTTACTTCCTGAGTAATTTAATTATTATTCGAATATCCACAGTCGCTCATACTTTTAGGAAGTAAGTATGAATGAAGACTGTCATGAATTGTTTTGTAGATTGTCTAATGAGTTAGACATAGCAATAAGATTGCTACAATATTCATGAGTACTTAGAAAATAGGGATTTGAGTATTGGATAAACCCACGCTCAACAGATTGCTTCATGGATTTCATCATAAGCAATGTTGAGACGATAATATCTTTTGATCTTTAAGTAGAGACATATGAGTTATGTTTTACCAAGCGGTTGTTCATTGACAATGCGAAAACGCATCGGTAACACGGTGTTATAAAACGTGTTGTTGTGAATGATTTGACTAGTAAAAGACATAAGTATATGAGTCAAAACTTATTCGTCCCTTGACCCTGTCGGGAAAACAGATATATGTAGGCCTCTCGATGATTTTGAAGTTGACTAAAGGGTTGGCCAACCAGGACTAAATTGACATGGTCAATTGGTAGTCTTAAAGTCATATGCAAATCAGAAATCGGGAAACAGAGAATCAGACAGGGATTGATCTTAATCCATGTCCTGAGTCTGAAAAATATCTTGTTGGACGGAGGATCATCTGATCACTTATCATTGGATAGAACTGACTAGGTCAGAGTTCGGCATCGGTTTCTAGGAAGCTACAGTTGCTAATTAGTTAGAGGGTAAATTGGTAATTTTAGTCATAGACTTATCCAAGTGGGAGACTGTTGGATTAGGTGTCTAAGCCATGACTAATAATTAATATTTACCTAATTAATAGTAGCATAGTCCATTTGGGTTGCCCTCATAGTTGGAGGATTGGCAGAAAGTCCGGTAGAGAGAAAGGTTGATTTATTATGTGATTAATAAATCAATAGAAATTAAATAAATAGTTTATTAATATATTTAAGTGTTAATATATTAATTAGAAACTATAATAATTAATTAGAAATTTTTCTGGAATTAATTGGAATTAATTTGGCAGTTAAATTGATTAATTAAGGTGCAGGGACTAAAACCGTAATTATTCAATAGTTGAGTAAGTGACAGTTAAGTGAATGAGAGTGGTGGTCGAAATTATATATGGAAATATATTTATTTTCGATTTTGATAATGAGGATAAAAGGGTTTGAATTATTAAGATAAAGGCTTATCTTAATTTGAATTCAAAAAGGTTTATCTTTAAGGTTTATCTGATCACCACTTGGAGCCTATAAATAGGTAGGCTCACCCTAACCCTAAAGCCACGATTTTGAAGCTCTCTAAGAAGGTATTTTCGGCCAACACTTCCAAGCTAGGGTGTGACTGCATTTGAGGCAAGAGATCTCTGTTGCTTTGCTTCCAAGATTCACTAAAGGTTAGTTTTTCTTGATTTTTCTTCTTAGTTTATTTTTCTGGCCTACTAGGAATTGTTATATGTTTAATTAGAAGAAAAACTTAGATCTATATAGGTTGCATGTGAACTTAGGAATCTTAGTTCATAGTTGCAGAAAACCTTTCACAATTCACGCATGCATCTCTTGTCATTCTCAACCTTCTTCTTGTTCGCAACAATAGTAGCTTCTGTCTCAACAGGAGGAGTTGTAGCTTCACCAGATTTAGCAGCAAATCTATTTTGAACATTGGCAGTAAACGGACCTTCCTTCAATGTTCGCAAGAGATCTTCGTCAATACCAGATAAATGATCTTCCATACGATCGACCCATTGATCGTAGTATTCATGGATACGCATGGGTGCTTTGGTGCTGGAGCCACGTGATAATGCCTAGTACTATCACATATTTTAGTTGTTGTTGAGCCCTATTCTTAGTGAAATTATATCATATACATCGTGGTATTCTCACTTTTTGTGCCAGCACTTGTTTGGAAAGAAATAATGAAAACAGGGACCAAAAGCATGCAATTTGGAAGAAGTTTGAAGATCAAGGCAAAATCAGGAAAAGACGTACGCGCGTCGCAGAATTCATCAATGCGCGACGCGGGTATGAGGCGGTGGAAAGAATTCAAATTCCGATAAAACGGGGATAAACCCCTACGCGCGACGCGGGATCCACCTATGCGCGGCACGGCTTCGAGATTTTTGCAACTATAAATAGAGGCTCTTAGGTCGAAAAAATAGCGAAGACCTGGTGTGAAATCGACCCCCAAGGCTCTTTGACTCCGAGATTTAGCTTCAGAAACCATCTTTTGGTATTTTCATGTTCTTATCTTTAATTTTCAATTAGTTAAATAGTTAGTGATAGTGGCTAGTGTCTTTGGGAGTGACAACCATTGACATTGAGTCTTTGTTTCTGTTTTTAATAGTTTGGTTACTATTTTGGACCTGTTGGATCTGATTTCGTTAATGAGAATCATTTGGTTTCTATTAATTGCTTAGTTTTTCGGTATTTATGCTTGTGAATGATTTTTGGAATGATTGAATTGTGTTTGATGATTGAATTGCCTTTGTTTGCTTTTGATTTGGAGATGTACTTCTGATTTCAGTAACTAACAAGGTTTGGTTGGTAGTTTAGATTAGTTCATGCTTGCTTGGAATAGTTTTATTTTATGTTTTTTTTGGGATTAGTTGTCAAAAGTTAGGAACTAGGTCCTCTGACTGTAGCGTGACACTGCAGTTGGTAATCTGTCACCTGTCTCGACCACGTAACTCCTGTGGATCGACCCTGACTTCCACTGTGCTAAGTGAGAGTGAGGTCTAATTTCTTATTTTTGACCGCATGACGACTGCTGCGATGTCACCACGTAAGGCGGCGTAGTTCGTCATAGCGTACTAACAAGTGTATATGAATATTCAAGTAGCCGAATGATTTTGTTCACTGTATAAAATATAGTGCTCCAAATCTTGAAGATGAGCAACTACTAAGAACGATACAATGAATACGGCTATCTAAAAGTACGTACTAACATCTAGGGTTGTAGGTGTTTAAATACTAATGTCGTACTAACATCTAGGGTTGTAGGTGTTTAAATACTAATGTCTAATAGGATAAACACGTAATCATATTAGTTACAGATAAGCATACACCCTAGACATTATCTCTAATTAAACTGATAAGTACAAAACATAACAGCTAATCAACCACTTCGGATAAGCTTTACAACTTCGTATACAACTTTAGCTTCAGACAGGAACATACGTACTTCAGATATCAAAATCCAACACAATCAGCACCCTAACAAGTATGTCCATAAGATACAATACTAGGAATACTACAATAGTACTCCCACTAGCTTTGACATAATCACAGGACATATCTATGCTTCATGAAACTCCAAACTCTTTGGCATTTTATGACTGTAAAGATTCCAGCTGCGAGATGCTTGTTTGATTCTACAGATGAATATTTCAAGCTTTGTACACTCTATTTGGATATTTGGCATGTTCAAAACCCTTTCGGTTGTGCCATACACACAACCCCTTTGTTTCCCATTTAAGGAAAGCGGTCTTAAAACAGCTACTTTGCCATGTCACATAAAATGTACACGTGGAAAATAATATCCTAACAACCAGTCTTGCTTTGAATGTGTGTACATTCCTATCCATTTTGTTTTTCTTTTGATGATCCACTTACTCCTGCTTGTTCTCAGGGCAGGTGTAAGATCTATTCAATCAAAACATGGATTGAATCTCGTGTTCTATATCCTCTATCATTTGGCAATAACTAGGCTCACCAATGCTTCCATGTAGTTGGATAACTCATCCTCACCAATTAGTGATTACCACTAATCAGTGTGTCACTTTCAGTAATATGAGACCATAATACTCATGAGAGTGACTGTTCCTATTAGATTTGCAAAGAGGATGTGAAATATGTTAGTTTCCTCAACAGGAGTCTCATCCTCTGGTTGAGTGCTAGTGTTAACTAAAAATTCTTTCATTGGTTGAGTCTTGAATCTCTTCAAGATCAATCTTGCTCCCGCTGGCTTCTTTGGATATGAGCTCTTTCCAAAGAAAGACTCTTCTATGAGATAGAAACGCTTTGTTCACGAATGACTTGTAAACCAAGTATCCAAAGGACTTGCGGGATAACCAATGAAAATGACACTTTCTATGATTTGGGTTCAATCTTGTGACGAATGAAGATTTTACAAGCCCATAGTTTCTATATGCTAGTGAGGGATGAACACCACTTTACAGTTCAGAGAATGTCTTTACAACCTAATTAGTTGGATACAAGGTTTAAGTTGTGGGTTTCTGCGCGTCCTCTTATGTTTGAAGAGATAAACATGCCACTTTTAACCTCTTCCAAAAAAACGCATTCTTTTTTCCGCCTCCTGGTTTCTTTCTTCCCCGTTTTTCCTCCCTCTCTTCTTCCAGTCGATCTTCTCCTTTCCTTCTTCCTACCGTCCGACACCATTCACCAACGTCAACCATCGCCTTCGCACACTCCGGTCGCCGTCGCACACGTGCAGATCGGCGTTGTTATAGCCTCCTACACCGACCGATCCTCGCCTGCCCCACCGGACGAACGCTGCCGCTGCTCCTCCTCCCTCTTCCTTCCGTCGCGCCACCACCAGTTCAATCCTCCGGCCTCGCAGCTGCCGCCGGTGCCATCAACGACGGCTGCTTCTTCCGATTCATTATTTGCTTCGCTCGATTCCATCAACGACGCTGCAGGTATTTTTCTTTTCTCCATTTTTTCTGATTTCTTTTCTTCAATCGATCAGTTATGTGATTTGTTTAGTCCGTTTTTCTGATTATTGTGGATCCGGTTGTTTGCTATCAACTGTTCAGACCTACGTTTTTTCTGATATGATTATTGTTGATCCGTTTTTCTGATTATTGTTTGAGTATTGCTGCTATCTCCCTTGTTTGTGCAGAAATTCTTTATGTTCTTTGCATAAATCATTTGTGTATGTTTGTGCAGAAATTCTTTATGTTCTTTGCAGAATTTCTTTATGTTCTTTATGGCAAATGTATGGAATTTTCAAGACCTGGTGTGGCAACAAATGGAGCAAAAAAAAATGAGATGCACCAGGTGCATTTTTATCTTTATAGATGTAGTTGGTTATAAGAAAAAAATAGAAGTATTTCTTGGTAATAAAGGAACTGGAGTTGCTATTTCTTGCATTTTGAATGAGATGCACCAGGTGCATTTTTACCTTTATAGCATCCTACTTGTAACATTATTTCACCTAAAGCATCCTATTTATTGTAACATTTTCATCTTATAAAAATCAAGTTTAATAAGATGAATCCTTATTATCATTTCTCATTTAAATGCAAGTAATATCAGTGTTATGATGCTCTAATAAAAATAATGTTGTAATATATTGAATTCATTAGTTTTCTAAAGTTTGCAGACTTTAAAAAACAAACAGTCTCTTTTTTTTGCAGACTGCAGACATTTGGTCCACCTCTTCTGCTACAGATGTCTGCAGAGGTGGTCCGCAGACTGCAGACCTTTTACCTCTTCAAAAACAAACAACACCTAAGTCAAATGATTCCAAGTCCTGTCCACTTGGAGCTTGGTGGACAAGGCAACAATGCCACAAACACGATTTATCCGACACTCTTTTGGATGAATCAACACTTAATATCATATTATTACTACTACTTAACATATTCATATATGCCATTGCAAGGATAAATTTTGGATATGAAACAACTATGCTTACAAGAAAAATCACCATCTTATTATCAAAAGAAAAGTACAAAATATCCTTTAACAATGTATAATACGAAACAATGTTGTATGTGGCGAGTATCAAAAATCTAATAATCTAACACCAATAATTAGCATGAGCTTGTAATTCTCGATCATTGTAACAGCAGCAATGCTTTTGTATCTCATGATCGGATCAAGCCATATGCTTCAATTTCTTACTTTCACATAGTCCCTACATACAGTGCAGTTGTGAGTCAACATATCCTGTATCACGAGTTAGAGAACGAGAAGTTGATGTACTACGGAGTTCAAATATACATGTGGTGTCAATCTCATTGACCCGTATCTTCTTCAGATTCTTCAGGCATGTTGGGAAACTACGTTTCCAATATCCCTTCAGCTGGCAGTAAACCATATGGCCTCATTCGGGTCACTGGTGTATGCTATGTCAGAATCAGCTTTTCTCTTAAAGCTTTGGTCAGATCTTCCAACCTTAGCCCTTCCTTTCTATTGGGATGAGAAACTTTCTTCTTCTTAGCATCACTATGATGAATGCCAAGACAGGAGCGCTGGAATTTGAGCTACGGTGTTGCTTTAAACCTGCCTCGGCAGTTTTCAGCAAACCATGCAGCTCTATCAAGGTCATGTCCAGATGGTTCTTGTCATAGTTCATAAAACCCTTATGACATGAACCAGGAAGCAAGTTAAGCACCACATCGTGGCTAACTTCTTTGAAAATGGACACCAAGATTATCTAATATGTCTATGTATGATTTCATCTTATGAACATGCGTACACATAGACGTTCCTTCTTCTAGTTTATATGCCCTAAGGGATTTAACGATCTCGAATCATTCCCGCTTTGCTTGTACCCCGACACTCTTGAAACTATTCTCGAGTCCGGAGGACACGTTAGCAAACGTCAGGCTATCGATCTCACTAGATCAGAATTGCAGTGGAGGAGGATGAGGAGGAGGAATAGGAGGAATGTTTTTGTTTAGATTTGACATCTATAAGAAAAAGTTTTAGTTTAGTTTGATATATAGTCCTTTAAATAATTACCCAATTTATCTACTAAGGCTAGGATCCAAGATTTCCCAGTTGTGATGTAAAGAGGGATGCTGAAATCACACCACAATGGTCATCAAGGTAGACAAAATATCATTGTCAGTTTCATTCACTATCAAACTCCTAGATCTGTGAGATTCATTGACTAGGGTCAATGTGTTAGGGTACAAAACTTTCCATGGGCTGATGACTTGTGGGCTTGGAAGGCCCATTATGACATACGAGTATTAGGGTTTTGACCTAGTTGTGTAGCTTGCCTATATATAATCATTGTATTATTCATTATTAGGACATAGCTCACAATGTGAGAGATTGAGCGTATTTGTAGTGCTCGGGTTTTATACTCTAGGAGCCTAATCTTTGTAATCTTTCACATTTATGAATCATTCGGCATGTTGTGTATTGTTCTTGAGTGTTTATGATGTTCTTATTCCGCGTTCATGCCAAATCCGGACTTCACAATTGGTATCAGAGCCATACCTTGAAGATTCAAGCGATTACTTCAAGGCACGATATCGATTTGGCGATTTTATTCGTATTCATTCAAGTTCATACGTTTTTTGGTGAGTCTCTCCAAATTCGTTCATTCGGTCACTGTTAAATCTTTTAAATTCACGTGGTCTTTGTTTCTGGATTGTACTTTTGTTATGTATAATCAAATCGGATTGCTTTTGTTCATGATATTCTGGTTTAATCTTCCGAGTCATTATTTTGTTCTTCACACCACTGTGTAGAATGAATCTTCACGTGTTCATCAGACTGGATCCGTCAATATTCAAATATGTTTCTAATTTTCATTGATTGAAATTTTGTATTATTCGTATTCGTTTCTAGACCTAAGATTCAAAGTTCCAAAATTCCAGATCTAAGAGTCGATTTATCGTAAACGTGGTTTGAAAAAATTAAAATTATGCAGAAATCGGTTTCCAATCTTCACAGCTAATCTTTTTCGGGATCTCCATTTGCCATTGATTCGTCTAAATCCCATTAATGTTATCGATTATTCAATTGTGATTCTATTTATGTGTGATGAAAAGTAGATGTATCAGGATGAATATACGAACACGGAAAATATTCTTGTATCGATAACAGATCCACAATCATAAATCAATATTTGAAAATTTCTTGTCGGTATCACTCGATGTTGATAATGAATGATTCTGGGTCGGTGCCTGTGATGGAAAGATGCACATGCATGCAATTTTGGATCGATGATGTTGTCCTTGTACTTGACGGCGGTAATTTTGATGAATCCGTTCCTAGATCTTCAACCAGTTCATGATTTCATCAAAGATATTTGTGCTTCGTGAATTGTCTTTCCTTCTATTATGAGGTCTATGGCGAATTGGTTGTGATTTACAGAAAACGGTGGCGAAGGGGTAAACAAATTCAGATGTATTTGGTCTGGTCTTTGCCGATAAAGATGATAGGGTAATTTGGGGGATGCAAGAAAGGCCGGTGAAGAAGATGGCTGGGTACAGGCGAACGAAAATTGGAATTCGGATGTTTAGACTTCGTCGATTGAGATGAAAAGATGTAATATGGGAGGTGAATTCGATGGAGTAGGCGAAGGTGTGTTGACCTTCGGGTGATCTGCTGATTTTGCCGATGTAGGAGATGAACAGGAGAAGGCGATGTCATACGACTCATTTGGGAAGACGGTGGAACAAATAATTCGGACTTAAACTGATATCTATAACCAAAGATGGGCCTAATTCATTTTCACTGTCGGGCCACGTATATGTCTTTGGGCTTCACCACCGAAACCTGGATCCAGAACAATAAAGGTGGGCCTAACACTTTCCGATGGGCTAGCAAATTATTAGGCTATTCCTTAATTACCGATCTCAATTCTCAACTTCTCAAGCATTCAAATTCACTTCTAGTTTTGGATCTATACACTATGGAATATTTGGGCTACGATTCGAATAGTTATGTATTTGGATCTTAATTTTATCGAAGCCGAGCCATTTGTTTCAAAAGGTTGTGATTCGCTACGGTATAAGATTTTTTTTAATTTCATCAGCGATTGTGTGTTATGGCTACAGTAGCCTTGGATTTTCATGATGATTACCGAAGCTGCAATTTAATGTTTTTGAAGTTCGGCACTTGAAGAATATTTTTGGAACTTCTCTTGTATTGCTTCGGTACACACGCCACGAGACTTGGGATCATAAATTTTGAACTTTTGTTCATCGGATGTTTGGTATTTTTGTTTATTCCCAAAGTTACATATTTTGGTTTTCCTGCTGCTTGATCTAGGTGGATATGGATTTTGTTACAGATGCTGGTTGCGTTTTCGCAACTCGGAGCTCTATCTTTCGTGTTTTTCCACTTTGATCCATTTCATTCGGTTATTATCATTTTATCCGTATGTCAAGAGGGAGTTCATAATTTTTATACCGTTCGAGCACATTCTCATGCCCACACAACGTTTTATGGTCTTATTCCGATCATAAAAAGGGGGAGAATTAATGATGATCATTCGAGAGTCGGATTGTAATTTTCTAAAGAAACGATTTTTAGCGGAGCACAGGAGAGATTTATCGATGTTGGGTATTATTTTTAGTCTCGATACACTTTGACGTTTACTTGATGCGACGACTTGGACGTTATTGACTCTCGACTTCGGTTTTTCTTTATCGTGTTTGGTTAGGCATTGGTTTTTTGGATTATTACATGATGCCTTTTGGTGATTATTCTTTTGGCGGATTACTTCATGATTATATTTTGGGAGTCCGGTGTAAAGAAAAGGGGGAGTTTTCTCACGATTATGAGGCGATTCGGATTTCGATTCCGAAGTGGATTTTCTTGACGGGTCTACGCTTATGATTATCTTGGGGATTACATTTGGTTGCTTGAGGTTTGGAGGCCCTTTATAGCACGACTATGTTTTGTCACTATCCCAGGACCCGTGATCGGAGTCTACCAATGTATTGAGATTCGAGGATTCGCTTCTACACATTGCGTCACTATTGGCTTCGGATTCGCCAGTTGCTCGATATGGTACTTGAAGTCGCGCACGTCATCCATTCCAAGCTTCGAGGGGGAGATTGATAGGGTACAAAGCTTTCCATGGGCTGATGACTTGTGGGCTTGGAAGGCCCATTATGACATACGAGTATTAGGGTTTTGACCTAGTTGTGTAGCTTGCCTATATATAGTCATTGTATTATTCATTATTAGGACAGAGCTCACAATGTGAGAGATTGAGCGTATTTGTAGTGCTCGGGTTTTATACCCTAGGAGCCTAATCTTTGTAATCTTTCACATTTATGAATCATTCGGCATGTTGTGTATTGTTCTTGAGTGTTTATGATGTTCTTATTCCGCGTTCATGCCAAATCCGGACTTCACACAATGCCATGTTAATCTCG
>JAKNSD010000024.1:3289863-3300846 GCA_023525715.1 Cichorium intybus
TTGACCGCACGATGACCTAGGCGTGTCAAATTTTGGCGCCCATGTTGGGGAGTTGTGCGCTTAGGATAAGACGATCTGTAGGGAGGTGTTTTCTGATTTTTAGTTTTAGTTTTGATATTTAGGTTAGTAAGTATTTTCTGTTTTGGTTTTGGCAGGTGTTTTGCACTAGTGCATGCGTATCCGTCGGGGTGGGCATACATCACCCTTGCTTTTTGACTCTGAAATCGAACGAACCGTACGCAAGAATCGTGTGCGTAGGCGTCTACATAGAATGAGTCCTAGTAGTGTCACTATAGAGGACGTCACCCATGAGCCTGTTGGCGAGGTAACAGGGGGAATTCCATTTATACCTCCAGTGTCGGAATTTCACTTCGGTAGCATGAGTGCTAATGGTGGTGCGGTTTCAGCCCCCGCATCGATACCATTATGCACTCCGCCTTCAGTTCCACCTTTAGGACAAACAACCACCAATCTTTTTTCCGCTGCGTTGGCTTGAGGAGTGCTGACCCGAGATGGCAACCCACCGCCACGACAACAAGCAACCATTTCTCAACCGCAACATTCACAACCATTACCACCACAATACCAACAACCCATCTTTAAACCACAACCTATTTTTTAAACCTTACCACAACAAACCCAACAACATTTACAACCACAACAACCTTCGCCACAACAATATCAATACTAGGAGGTAGAGCAAGGATATGACGAGAAGGATGAAGGATGGATTCCTCTGCAGCAGCAGCAACAGTGGAACCGAGGTCAGGGACCTCCAAGGAGAATGCAACAACCGCAGCAACCACAAGGGCAACAATTTTACAACAAAAATGATCATCATAATGGTAACTTTGTTCCACCCTTATATTTTGCACAACCGAGAGGGCAATCGGTTGAATCACACTTCCAACCTCGGGAGTATGACGATGCATCGCCCATATATATTACTGAAAATATAGATGTTCAAATAGAGATTATGCCGCAACTCCTAGGAATATTACCTGAGTTTCGTGGATATAAGCAAGATGATCCCTATAATCACTTATATGAATTCATAGCTATAGCCAATGCGAATACCCCAAGGAACACAAACAAGAATATCTTTAGGTTGAGACTATTTCCATTTACCTTGAAAGATAAAGCCAAATATTGGTTTACTTCTCTTCAACCTAATAGTATTAACACGTGGGAGCAACTAAAGGCCATGTTTTTGCAAGAGTTCTATCCAGCTAGTAAGACTACCGAGATCAGACGGGCAATTCAAGATTTTCAACAGAAGCCGAGGGAGGCATTTCACGAGGCTTTTGATAGGTTAAAGGAGTTGATGAGGTCATACCCACATCATGATATCCCAAAATGGCAGCTGGTGAAGTTATTCTTTAAAAGGGTTGGACCTGACCAACCAAGCAATGATCAATGCATCATCCAGCGGGACCATTATGATGCAAGACCCTGATGATGCCTAGCAATTTTTAGAACAACTCAGCAATGGATCGAAAGAAAATTTCTCCACCAGGAAGCCTGTGAGTACAACTGCAGCAGTAGGAGCAGATGTGGATTAGAAGAAAGATGTGAAGAAGGAAATTGGTGAGTTAAATAGAAAACTCGATAGGTTGATGTCTACCTTGCAAGGAGGACCACAGAATCGGCAACAAGGTGGTCAACAAGGACAAAAAACACAGGATGTCAATCAACTTCACGGCCAAGGTCAAGGACAGTATAACAATGGACGACCTTATAGGCCTTACAACTAGGGAACCCAATCCTACAACAATAGGCAGAATAATTATCAAGGGCAATCGTCCAATCAACTTAGACAATGTAAACCTGTGAACAACAGCAGTCCAAGTGGGAATAGCAATAGGGTGCAGACCAACGATAGCAACAATACCTCGGAAAGCCAAGAAAACATGATTGCTAAGATGTATGATTTGTTCAATGCCAGTCAGCAGCAAACTCAAGAAAATGCCAAGGCCATTGCCAATATGGAAAGGCAAATAGCTCAGATGGCCGAGGACCAAAGGAAAAGGGACAGTCGCAAGTTACCAAGTAGTACATAAATAAACCCAAATCATACACAAAGGGCTGGAAAAGAGCATGTGAACGCTGTTGAGGATGAATGGAGAAAAGTCACTGAAGAGGATTTGTTAGGAAAGGAAGAAGAGTTCAGGACTGAAGAGAGTAACGAAAAGAATGAAGAAAGTGATCAAGTTAAAGAGGACAAGGAAGTCCCGATGGATGAGCAGCCAGTTGTGGCTGGAATTAAGAGGAAGAAGGATAAGAAAGTGAAGAAGAAACAGGAGGTGTCTAGCAAGCCGACTGGACCATCGATAAATCAACCTCTATGGGATGAGCTGAATAATGCTCCTAAAGATACAAGGATTCTTCAGGAGATGTGTGAAAAGAATGGGAAGTGTAAGACGCCTACACCTGATATGGTGAGACTGACTATTAAGGCCAGCGAGGCTTTGTTAGGGACACTGCCTAAGAAAGAAAAGGACCCCGGTTCACCGCTGATCACTATCATGGTCGGGGATGTTATCATAAGGAACATGTTGCTGGATTTAGGAGCAAGTGTTAATGTGTTGCCAGGATACTTGTATGACAAGTATTAGAATGAGGAACTGGAACCTGCAAAGACGGTATTGCAGCTGGCAGACCAATCAACGAAGGTGTCCTGGGGAAAGCTGACCAACATGATAGTCAAAGTTGGTGACTTCTTTTATCCCGTTTATTTCTTGGTGATGGAGTACGAGATCTTGGAGGATGCGCCCGCACTAATTCTGGGACGTCCATTCTTAGCAACAGCTGGAGCTGTTATGGATTGTAAGACTGGAGATTTGGACATCTCCTTGTGGACGAGGAAGCGTAGACTTAACATGTTTGGATGCCCGATAACTCTACCATCCGGATACGACGATAAGTACTTGAACAACATAACGCTTATGGCACCCGGGAGAATGGATAATGGTAAGAATCAGAGTCAAGGAAATGGACGTAAGGAAGAGGAAATCTTGAGGGAAGCGAAAAGGCATCCGCTGTCAATAGTGGACAAGGTGCAGTTGTTAGATATGCTTGAAATGATGGAGTTGAAGCACCAACAATATAAGAAAGACACACGGTGTAGGGAGGAAAAGGTCTTCCAGCTCCTGGACGCACAACAACAATGGATTAGTCAACTGAGCGATCGAATGACACAACTTACGACATTGCTTGCTACACTGGTCCATGACTTTGCACCAGAAATGAAAAGGATGATGCCACGTGAAGATAGGGAAGAGTAGGAGGAACCCGTCTGGCTGAAGACGTTAAACTTAGCGCTTGTTGGGAGGCAACGAATCCTTTATAGGTTAGGTATTGTGCTTTTAGGAGTAATTAGGAGAATATCATCATCATCATTGCAGGTATTATTTGTGCAAGGCAAGTGTCGGGTCACACAAAGAATTTTGGAGAATTTTGGAAGCCACGACGCGGTGCAGAGAAGGGCGCGACGTGGGATCGCAAGGTAACCCGATGCGCAGGGGTTACTTTGGCGACACGCGCGACGCGTGATGCATCCAGGGCGCGTCGCGAGAAATGATCGGTCAGAAAACTCTTTATAAGGTACGTATTTTTCATCGCAACCCACACAACCACGTCGCGCCGACACAGAACGGGTTTTTCCTCGTGAGCTTCACCTCATGTGGGCCCTGACAAGAAAGCGTCATACATGTAATATCCCATATTTTATTGCTGACTACTTCAAGCAAATCACTGCTATGCCTCTGAAGTTTGTCGCGATTGGTGGAGGTCATTTTGTTACGCGCTTGGCGCGGTCTTACAGGCTGTTGTCTCCACACAACGTCCATGGATTAGAGGTGATTGACACGCCTAGGTCATCGTGCAGTCAAAAATAAGAGAAACCTAACACACACACTAGCACAGTGGTAGTCAGGGTCGATCTGCAGGAGCTACGTGGTCAGATCAGATGACAGATTACCAACTATAGTGTCACGCTATAGTCGGAGGACTTTAGTTTCCAAACCCTTGCCACTAAAACTCAAAAATCCTAAACTAAACAATCCCAAAACAAGCATAGACTAAGCTAAGCTTCAAACCAAACCTAGTTACTTTCTGAAATCAGAAGTACATCTCTAATTCAGAAGTAAACAAAGGCATCCAACAATCCAAACATAAACCAAAACAACGTATAAAATAAACCAATAACTAAGGTCCAATGGGACAGTCACTGGCTAAAGTTCAAACCTAAAAGACTAACCTAATTGGCTACTGAAATCAGCAAGGGAAAACAGTCCAACAAGGTCAAATCAAACATCCAATCACAATCCAAACATGCAAAACCAAAATCAACCATCAAAACACCGAAAAACCAAGATTACTTGTAACCAACTGATTCTCATTAACCAAAACGAATTCCACAGGTACAAATAGTAACCAAATGATTCAAAAACATAAACTAAAGCCTAATATCAGTGGTTGTCACTCCCAAAGATACTAGCTAACAATTACTCACTATCTAGCTAAATGAAAATAAATTCTAAAACATGAAAATACCAATTAAGAGGTTGCTGATGCTTAATCACGGAGTCAAAGAGCCTTCAGGTCGTTTTTCCACCGGGTCTTTGCTAGGGTTTTCGGCTGTAAATGGCTCTATTTATAGTTGCAATTTTCCCGCAGCCGCGCCGCGCAATTAAGTAAACCGCGGTGCGCGTACTTATCTTCTTCCGTTTTCTCAGCATTTGAATTTGTTCCACTGCCTCGAAGCCGCGTCGCGCCTTCTTGATTTTCGTGGCGCGCGTACGTATTTTTCTGATTTTATCTTCTTCTCCAAACTTTCTCCAATTTGCACGCTTTTGGTCCCTGTTTTCATTATTTTCTTCCAAACAAGTACTGGCACGAAAAGTGAGAATACCACGATATATATGATATAATTTCACTAAGAATAGGGGTCAACAACGACTAAAATATGTAATATCACTAGGCGTTGTCAAACACCCCACACTTGTGCCTTGGTTGTCCCCAAGCAAGAGAGTTTTTTTATTAAATTCTAACTAAGACTCAAACAATTTTTGACTGTGTTCAGTTTCAAAGCTTATTGCCTCAAGAGTTAGAGTGAAATAGTTTGCGAGAACCTAATCAGAATGTTCTTTGGAATTCATGGCTTTCTAGAGAATCCTTGATTACAAATTTTCTGTCCACAATGAAGTGTACTTACTCATTCAGATTCTAAAGGCCATTAAGGAATTGTCCATGACTTTCGATGTTGTCCGTGTAGCGAGCTTTCAGAAATACCATCCCAAACAAGACGATCTTAGGTGGTAAGGTGCATAAGTGCCTCTTTGAGGCCAGCCTTTTCGGACCTACCGGCTCGAACAACAAAGGCCACAGATTGACATTTCCTTCCTAAATTCCAATCCTAAAACAATCCAATCGTCTAACTCCTAAAACTCAACTTGTTTGACTAACTAATAGCATGATCACAACTAAATAGTATCTTTTGAAAAATACTAATGCTATCACAATCACAAACCATTCATTTCAAAATTACAATTTAGTAAAAATTTTGAAAAAGTTGCTAAAAAATTTTAAAATTGGTCTTTTCTGCAAAATTTCAAAAAACTACTCTTTCGACCGTCCACACCCCACACTTAAAATCGTACACGTCCCCGTTGTACATAAAAATATTTTAGAACAAGGGAGGAAGAGTTACCCCTTTGGACGGTAGACTGCTTGGTTGTTATTCGGTATCACAGGTACAAATTCGAACAAAAAGTGTCCTTGATTTCGCATTCTGGAGTTGTGGCGCAACAGTGAACACGCCAGTGGTCAAGACAAGTGGAGGGGGCACGGTGACCCCACACTTGTCTGAGACAACTCCTCCCCATTTGGTATAACATACATGACTCAACAAAACATTAAATGCAAACAGATAAATAAAATATAAACAAACAAAAAGAGATGTGTCATAGATTTAGTACATATATCCCAAAAAAATATAAAAGAAAAAGAAAAAATACATCAACTGCCACCTGGTGGCCTGGAAGATCCAGCCTCATGATCATGGGCTCTGGCTGGGAATGGTCGGGGGCGCTGACCCTCCTGGGTAGCTAGATCCAGAAGTACCTCCCCGATCCACTCTAGCTGGTCCTCCATCCTGGCAACCCTGGCTGCCAGTCGGTGGATGGCCGCTGAGTCCTCCTGCGGCTGTGGCTGTGGAGCTGGCTCTGGTAGTGCCACTGCTCTCTGGCGTCTCCTGCCAGGCTGGGCATATGCTGGCTGTGGGTCCTGGGGTGCCTCGGTCTCTACCCTCACGAACTGTCCCGGGCGCTGCTGCTGAATCAGCCCCATGCTCTCCAATGCTCGCGCCGTAGTGCGAGATGAAGGTAAAGCGGTCAGGGTGGCGACAGTGCGGGCGGTGAGGATCAGGTATGATCGGGCCAGGCGGGTGATGAAGTACCTGCGGGCCAGTGGACTGCTGGCGGAGGCACCCGTCGAGCGGGTGGATAAGGCAACAGCTAGGGCGTAGGGAAGGTGAAGGAACCTGGAGGGGTCGAGGAGAACCCAGAAGAATGTCATGTCCTCCCTGGACACCTTCTCGCCCCCTTCCCGCTGCATGATGGAGGTGGAAACGATGCGGTGCATGAGGCGGTGGAGTGGGTCGCGGAGGTGGCTCTCCCGAGAAGTCCCTCCCTCGTAGAAGATGTTGGACAATGGTGCCCAAATCTCCATATTGGCAGCCCGCTCCGGCTGCCCCTGGATACACGCCTCTAGGAACTGTGCAAAATGGCGGTGCTGAAGATCAGCCTCCATGTAAATACCAGTACGCCTCCCAAACTCCCGAAGGTTGCACTCCCTATGCATGCCCCCAACTTGAATCGTATCAATCTCGCCTGTGGGTCTGTCACCCTCGGTGTGTACTCAATCGTCGAAAGGAACTCCAGGAGGAGCTCCGTGTACACAACATCCTCATCGGTGGCCATGAGCCTGTCCCAGCCCCGGCAAGTAAAAGAAGCGTCCTCATGGGTCTAGGTGCGGTGTAGAAACGGCTCTATCTCGCCCCAAATCCCGGCATCCCCGAGGATGGCCCTGTCAATAATGGTCGCCTCAAGAACCCGGCGACCCGTCAAAGCGTCTCTCCATGACCGGTACTCAACAGAGGCTGCGGGCCCCTCTGGAAATTGGAGAAAAGCATGGTCTAGTCTGAAGATGATCTGCACAAACGAATTTTTTTTTTGCAAAATAAGTCCCTTTCTTCTCCATCGCACCGCGGCGCTGCCCAAGAGCAAGGGCGCGGCGCGGCGAGCGGCTGTTTCCAAAAATCCAACCCAAATCGAGGTTTAACCTGTTTAAACTCAATCCAAATACACCATAAGGTAGCCTAAGTGCCGACTAACTCATCTAGGGTCTCTATTTGGCGAAATAAACACCCTATGAGTCAGCATTGGCGATTTCTATGTTTTAAACTTTTTGAATAATTCACTCAAATTAACTACCTAATCACTAGTTTAAACGAGTAATACCTACTTAGAATGACGTACCGTAGTAGTGGGAAGGAAATGAGCAAGAAAAAACGCGAGAAATTTTTGTTGATCAGAGCTCCGAGTCGTGGTGTGTGTGAATAGTGTGGCACCTTACCTTAATATAGAAGAAAACCGACCGATCGATTCCCGCGGCGCGCAATTGCAAAACCCGCGGCGCGCGTGCCACCAAATCAACCCCTGCGCATCGGGTTGGTTTACGATCCCGCGTCGCGCAATTATGATTACCACGGCGCGGTCATTAAAAATTCCAAAACTTCACACGACCCCACACTTGCCTTGGACCACTGGTTCCTGCAATTAATGATAAGATTTTCCCTAATTATTTCTAAGAAATACAGAACCTAACCTATGACACGATGGGTTGCCTCCCAACAAGCGCTAAGTTTAACGTCTTCAGCCAGATGTAGAGTCCTTCTACAGCTACGGTGGATCGTACGCTTTCTTCCTTTGCTGATTTTCAGTCACCACCGTCCCTTTGTTGTCCCACTGCTCCTCAAACTTTCCTGGATCGAAAGACTTGCTGATCCTTCTGCTGCTGCCCAGTCGCTGTTTATTGATTAATTCCTGTGAGTGCTTGGAGGTAGCTTTGAACCTCCAAGCTCGGTCCTTCCTTCTGCATCTCTTCAAAGTCAAAGGCTTGACATGAAGCGAGCCCAGCGCCGCTCCCAGTAGTTGTTTTGCAGATCTCATTTTTCCTGTGTCCCACGTGCTATCTTCAGTTTGCACTTTTGGCTTGCAGTACCAATAAAAATTTTCCAATCGATTGGGATCGGAAGGCAACAAATCGGGATGCTTCCATATGTCCTCATCGATGGTATTAATCACATCTAATCTTCCATTCATGAATGGATCATGAGTGGTAATAAAATCATGTTTATTATTTTCAAATATCAATTTGTCAGCATCAACTTCTTGATCATCGTCCAACAGGTAGATCGGGACCAAGAGTGAGCGACTAGTTGGATCTGGTGGTGGTATAAAGTCACCCATCACCAGATCCTTATTTCCAACTTTTTCAAAATTTTCAAAAATTACAGGGTCGGGGGTAATATTGTCATCTACACCCCCTTCCCTGAAAACATTGGCAGTTTCAAAAATTTCAGGAATCGTTGGGCTGGGATCTGTACTGTCACTTACAGCCCCCTCCGCAACATCCTTATCAACCAAATTGTCTGGTGATGGTATAGATTCACCCAACACCACATCAACATTACTGATACTATCAAAAACTTCAAAGGTTGCTGAGTCAGAGGTAGCATTGTCACCTACAACCTCTTCCTTAACAACCGTTTCGACCATCTCGGTGGTCTCTTGACTTTCCCAAGGTGCGTGTCCTTCCGTCACATGTTCAGGTGATGCAGGCTTACACTCATTGGTATAAAAACCACTCGCCTTAGGTTCTAGCGAGGGTGATGAACATTTACAACCTTCCTCTAACTGATCTAAAGAAGCTTGCAATCTTACAAGAGCATCAGCCTGGTCCTTCTGCTCTTGGTGAGTGTTATACATGAGTACCCAAAGTCGGGTCCAAGTTGCAGAAATTTCAGGCTGAGATGACTCCTCGGTCCGCCATCCATTGTCATCGGATGATCCATTGTAGCAATCATCCTTGTAATAGAAGTCGGCCGGATTTTCATAATTTTCATAATATTGATCCGGGTACATGTAATCGCCCATTATGAAGACGTACACATACCAGAATTCAAAGACTAAAATCAAACATAAAAAATCAGAAGCTAAGTCCTACAAATCACCTAATCTTAAGCTCACAACTCCCCGGCAACGGCGCCAAAATTTGATATATAGATCATCACTTTCATCTCTCTTTTCTTTTCACAAATACCTAAGCTAACGAAAAGTTTTGTTTTCTGTGGGTTTTGTGTTAGAAAGATATATTATAAAGGGATTAGTTTTTTCTTCTAATGAAATTCTTTATAAGGATGCATGTGATCCTATTACACCACCATGAATTGTGTGTAAGCTATTATACAATTTTTCATGTTTCATTATGGAGTTAATGTTGCGCTTTTGATAATGATAATGCATTGAGGTTTTTCTTTACCATTCTTGTGATTATTTTGTAGTTTTTCTTGTTCATATGGAGCTTAATGTTCGGATTTTATAATGATTATGATTTGATTTTTTTTTTTTTGGCATTTTATCATTTGGGTAAGCTTGCAGCTTTTCATCTGCATTTCAACGTAATTTTTTTCCTAGGAGGATGGGTTCACAATCTGCATGGGAGGTGGAATGGTTGGGCACGAGAGCGATGGATTCTTTTATGGACTTCTTATATGATCACATATGGACTTCTTTTATAATCATGTGATCAGCCATGCTTTGAAAATGTTTAAAAGTGATAAAAAGTTACTCCAAATATATCCCCACCAAATAACAGATTTAGCGTGTAAAAGAAATATCATATGAGTTTTGTTTATTTGTTATTATAATATCCTATTTTAAGCGGGCTTTCATTTTTTGTTTTATAATCAGACACTACTATTATTATCCTATATATCCATAATCCAATAAATATTTATTGAAGGTTGTGCTTTTTAAATTACAACGATCGTTTTAAAAAAATGTCATTCTTGATTTGTTATTATATATAATGTTGTAGACGATAAAAAACAGGTTATTAAGATATTTGAATTAATATTATTATTAAGTATTTGACACAAACTACATAAATTCATATTACTAAAGTTATAATAATGATAAATACATTACCAAATATGTCAAAGTTCCGTCTTGGTAATCTCAGTTTATCTTTACTCTCGATCACCGTAGATTCTCAATTTATCAAACCCACAAAAAGGAAAATAATCATATCAGTTTATCTTTACTCTCGATCACCGTAGATTCTCAGTTTATCGAACCCACAAAAAGGTAAATAATCATCTGATTTCGAGTATCCAGTTAAGCTAAAGGATTGTGAAGTGTAACTAATAATGATATTAAAGAAAAATTCAAAGGTGATGAAGTTTATATATCAAATGTGGTGTGTATAGAAGTGTTGAGTGATTAATAATGTGCCATGAATCATATACTATTGCAAATTTCATATTTGGTTCATTATTATGTAATTATGTTAATTTCTTCTTAAATTGCATTCGTTACATCTTATACAACTTATTTGTTCGTTTTAGCAAAACATCAAACCGGACAACATGGTGCTCGCCCCTAACAATTTGTGTCCCGCCGCATTACGCGGGTAGATAAGTAGGCCTTATGCTTTTCTACTGAAAAATTGAATATTGTTGATATTTCTTTTTAGTATTAGAGTATTAAAAGTAGATAAAAAGTTAAGAGCAAATTACACGAATGGTCCCTGTGGTATGGGGTAACTTGCACGCTTGGTCCCTAAGTTATTTTTTAACTTGGACAGTTCCTACTTTTTGATTTTGTTACGCGCTTAGTCCATGCCATATATAAAAAGACT
>JAKNSD010000025.1:0-52793 GCA_023525715.1 Cichorium intybus
TGTGGTTATCATTACTATATAAAAAAAGGCTTTTTTTTTTCTCGTTCCACTTACGTCCCAATTATACCTTTGTAAAATAGCGCCACGTAACTCACACTTGACCGGTGCAATATAACTCAAAAGGTATCCCACCGCTTCAAATGTAGTACCCTAATCCGCTTTACCTTCAGGCACACCCGTATTCAAACGCCCCCTCGACGCTTGGAATTGGAGGTCACTATTCATCGCCTCGATTCTACTTCTAAAATTATCGTTTCTTTGCATCATCTATCGATTAACACTTTGACTTGCGACGATATCAATAACGATGGTTATCCTCGCTGATGCTCTTTGTTCAGGTTTGCCCTAACTATTGTTTTCTCCCATCTCCCTCTTCTGGCTTTCGAAAATATTACATGTTTGGATGAAATTGACCAAGATTTGAACCATTATTGCTTTAAGGAAACTAAATTTGAATGCAGTGTTTGTGAAATTTCTATTTTTCTCGGTTCCGGTATTATTTGATTTTTGGTTTATTGTTGGCGTTCCTTGTGTATAGAATCTGTAATTCTACCAAATATATAATCTTTTGTGTTTTTTGTGTTGTGGATTCATTCTGATATTGAAGGAATGATGGTCGACTGTAATTTCCATTCGCGTGAACTCCACACCGTGGTCGTACTGGATACGTATCTCCTTTGTTTCAGTTGCTTTTTAGGATAGCCTGATATTACTATCATCTTCTCGCCTGAAGGTTCCCCCTTAAAGAGAGTGTGCATTCTTCACAAACGGATGTAACCCATTTCTCCTGGTTCCAGGTTTAACTTCAACATTAATTATCATCTATTTATGTTTTTGTTTTTCTTTCTAAATTTCGATGTTTGTATCTATCGGTATTTGATTTTTCTAAACTAGGGTTCTAAGTTAAGTGTCAATCTGAATCATCTTCTTTCTTTATATGGACTTCCTTAGTAGACAAATAACAGATATAGAGGTCTCAACCATTATAGATTGAAGATTGACGATGCAATTGAAAAAGTTCATAATTGATTTTCGAGCTTAGTTTTTTCTTCCATACTGAAATTTATATACATTTGCTTTATAAATAGATGTGACAAATATGTGTATGTATATTTTATATATAGAAACACAACAATTTTTCCACTTGGTTTTTAAAGGTTGATAGAATTGACTTGTGATGAAACGGTTGTAGAGGCTCTGGAATTTGCCTAAGAGGAAGGGGAGAGGAACATGTATTTCCTGATCTTCTTATACTAATACTTAATATGTCCAAAATCCCCTTTATTTGATACATTCACATATCTTTATCGTTTAGTGATTTGTAATTGATTTACTGGAAATTAAGTTTTATCTCTATTGGATTTATTCCTTTATAAATAAACTCCAGTGATTGCAGCAATAAGCCATCATCTTCTTATACTAATACTTAAAGTTTCTTTTTGATAATTATAAGGTCCTCGAGTCAGTTTTGTAGTCGAAAGTAACTTTGTTTTGAAGTTGTGTGTTTGTGCTCGAATGACCTTATTAGCATCATCATAAGTGATCTTTCTTGTAATTTAATGAATATCGTACCACATCACTTGATTGATTTGTGGTATAAAGAAACAGGGAACTCACAATTTAATATCTTGCAGCTGTACAGTTAACTAACTAGGTATCTGAATATACTTGATGGAAGGGTGTTCCAAGACATAAGGACGTTGAAATACCCAGAATGAAGGATAAGATCAGAATTGTCTCTAGGGTGGCAGTATTCTTGTTGGAGACAATAAGAATTGTGCATTCTGTGTACGTAATAACAAGAAAGCTTGCGACTCTAGGATTAATGTCTGCTTTTCGAAATGCAATATGTAAGCACCACTAATTCGTGTTATTTAGACACCTCCTCATCATCAGTTTTCCTGCTACTCCACCTCATAATATCAATGCAACAAATTCTCCGGTGCTACTACAGATTTTTTTGATGAAGTTTCTCTTTAGAATGCAGCTATAACAGGCGCAGGTCATTATGAGAATGGGTGTTGGTTAACTTTTTTGATTTCATTTCATTGTTGAACGTTTTCAAATATATGTTAACTATTTCATGTTAAAGTTGTGGATGATGATTAGCTTGAACAACTATTGGACCATGGATGGTGACCAGAGAAGCTAAGCAAGACGCTAGACCTCGAAAAGGTGCATACAAAAATCCCAAGAGATAAGTGCGGACCGGCTATTTGGGAAAATCAATAACATTTTATATTCTATTACAACTTTATAATGACGCTGGCACATAGAATCAACAAGACACCATCACTAACCATTCCATCTACAGACAGTTACCGTCACCGATTTGCCATTACCCCCTAAAATCACTGTAAATTACTCTTGACTTTGTGTCTATTCTATTTAGACAAAGAGGAAACTAGACAAATGCCAATGCAACAAATCCTGGAGGGATTGGCTGGTTTCCATGTCTTGAGGGATTGTTTGGTGGTACTACCACTTATCCAAATTCAGCGAGCATATGATGCCGTGTCTCATTTCTTATTCATGGTATATGCATCAAGTATGTGTTTTTTTTTTATAAGTTAAGATTTTCTTTTTCTGGGTGATGTATTCATTAAAATTTCAGATATGTTGCCTGAATCCACAAATACGAAGCATGCTTGAATCAAACCAGCCACAGTTAAGAGAGATGATGCAAAATCCTCACATCTTATTCATCAATTAACTTCTCTGGAGACCTTGCAAGTACGCTAGATAATGACTCTATGAATTTGTTTCCGTGCAAAAGTTTTGGATCCATTGCTATAACTAAAGGTACTATATAAACTATATTCCAATTGGACCTTTTCGAGGATAATAAGGATATAAATATTGCATGATTTTGATATTCAATGGTTAATAGTCCATTATTAATAACATAGGAGTAATCACGTGTATATATATGGAATATCTTACGACTTATTTTTTTCAAAGCTTTATTGGTTTTGTGTTAAAAATATAAAACTATTTTTTCTTTCACCGACAACTGCGACACCAAAGAAGACCATCAAAACATCAATTGTGAACCATTTTGATATGGTGAAAATTATCTTGCTATGATGAAAAATAACTTGCTATGACAATATCTAAACAACAATTAAATTACATAAAATTTACACACAATTAAAGTTTAATCCAAGGGTATTTAAAAATTAAAAGTTATAATAGAAACTTTTTTGGCGGATGTGAGAAGCCGTGATGTTTGGTGGAAGGCAAAGAAAACACGTTAATGGAAGTGAGGATGTAAATTATACCTTTTTTCTGAACCGACGGGAACTAAAAATGTGCTTCCAATTTTTTTTATTATAGTATCCTATTTTAATTTCGGCCTATTATAACATTACTTTTTTTTAAATGTACCCAATTATAGTGATGTCAACCAAATATAAGACATGTCCTATTACAAAAAAAAATTCAAAATTTCAATGCTATAGTTGTGTAGATTTCAGAAAGTAAAATGCTTTAATGATAAAAAAAAGTTACAGAAACAGTGATGTAATAGAAAGAAATAAAAGGATGATGCAATAATAAACAAGTAAATAAAAGTACATTGCATTTTTGTGCATTTAGCCTCTTTGATTAAGACTTTAATCTTCGGTTGGTTTCCAAACTGAAAGTACATTGCCTTATTATGACATCGAACTTTCAAAAATTCATCAAATTATAACATTCTGCATTCGTTTTTCGTACAATCAAGTAACCCGTCGTGGGCCGTGCTGAGCACGGCCCTTAAAATGCACCTAGTATATATATATATATATATATATATATATATATATATATATATATATATATATATATATATATATATATATATGGGAGGGTTCTATTGAGAATGAAAATAATGTTGAGAACGTGAGAATAAATCTGGGCCACTAGATGCGCCAACGCTGACGCGCGCCGCTCCACGACGACGAGCTGGGTTTTTTTTTCGTATATGATTTATTCATATATGAATGGGTATATTCATATATGATTATTCATATAATCATATATGAATAATCATATATGATTATATGAATATTCATATAATCATATATGAATAAACATATATAAATATACATATATGGTTGTGGTGGTCGGAATGGTGGTAGAGGGTGGCGATGATGAAGGTGATGGCGATAGAAGGTGGCGATGATGGTGTTGATGGTGGCGACGGTGTTCGTGGGGTGGTGGTGTTGGTGGAGGTGGGTGGTGACGGCGGTGATGGAGGTGGTAGTGGTGGCGGTGGGTGGTGGTAGTGATGGTGGAGGTGGTGGTAAAGGTGGTAGCGACGGTGGTGGGGGAGGTGGCGGCGTTGGCAGTAGCGGTGGTGATGGTTGGTGGCGGTGGCGTTGGGGGAGGTGGCGACGGCGACGGTGGTGGTAGAGATGGCGGCGGCAGCGGTGGTGGTGGCGGGGAAGACGGTGGTGGTGGTAACGAAGGTGGTGCAGGTGGAAGTGGTGGTGAAAATCATATGTGAATAATAATATATATATCGTCGTTAGAGTGTGAACGCTCCGACGACGCCAAAGCATTAGAGCGGCAAGAAAAAAAATATGTGGCTGAGATTTATTCTCGCATTCTCAACATAATTTTCATTCTCAATGGAACCTACTTCTATATATATATATATATATATATATATATATATATATATATATATATATATATATATATATATATATATATATATATATATATACACTTTATTTTTTGCACGGAAACCATTTTATTTTGAAAAAAAATCACAACAATCATTGTGATCTCTTATTGTAGATTACCATGATAAATTGATACAGTGGCGGACTCACTAAGAAGCCCGGGGGGGGGGGGGGGGCACGTATCCCTCCTGAAATTTTACCGCGTAGTGTAAACTTATATATATATATATATATATATATATATATATATATATATATATATATATATATATATATATATAGGTGCCCCCCATCAAAAAAAAATGTGCTCCCCGTCAAAAAAAATATGCTCCTCGAATTAGAAAATTTTTAGAAAAAAAAAAACATCCCGTAAAATTAGTTTTTGGACTTATAGTAAAATTAGGCTAACTTTGGGTAATTGGGCTAAATTTATAACAATTGTGTTGGGTAATTAAACATTTGGGTTATTGGGTAATTGGGTCTCTTCTCCTATTGATCGAACATCTCGTCTGCCGCTCCTTCTCCTCTCGTCTCTCGACCAGTCGACCTTTCCTCTCTATCAAACAAGTGCAACATCGAAGTCAGGAACAGGAAGTCAACGAACAAGTGCAGCATTTCCCGTCTCCTTCTCCTTCTCCTCTCGTCCTGTCTGCTTCCAATTTTGCTGATCAGGAACAACATCGAAGAAGGAAAGAAGCTAAGGCCTAAGGGTGGAACTGTGGACCTCGATCAACATTCAACAACAACAAGTAACTGAGTAAGAATTTCCAGCCCTAGTTTATGTTCAACTGTTCAAGTTATGCAGAATTTGTGCAGAATTATGTTCAAGTTTTCAATTTCCAGCCCTAGTTTCTGAAATTGTGCAGAATTTTGTGTTGAATTTTTAATTTTGTGCAGAATTTTGTGTTGAATGTGTTGAACTCTTGATTTTGTGCAGATTTTTGTTGATTTTGTGCAGAATTTGTGCTTAAAAGAGTGAAATACAATAAAAAAACAAGTTAGAATTTGTGCAGAATTTTTGTTGATTTTGTACAGAATTTGTGTTGATTACTTGATTATTTGCAATTTGTAGGCTTCCATTCACAATCTTTTTAAAAGAAAATTGGATAGTGTTCATAGTAGTGGTGAAGGATCTAATAATGCAATTCCTCAACCAACACAACCTCAAAGTCAACCTACTTCTACAACACATACTTCATCGGGTTCTATTCCAACAAATATTGATTTAAATGAGCTTCCTTCGGACCAGGTGGATAGACCAAGTATCACATCTTATCATCCAAATGTAAGGGATGAAATAAGGAGAGCATATTGGATTAGAAAAGTTTGTCAACCAAAAGGTCATAAGTTTCCATCAACACAAATGGGTAAAAAGCAAAGGCGTTTTGTTGTAGATTGGTTTAATGAATTTGATTGGTTGGAGTATAGTATAAAAGAGGACAAAGCATATTGTTTATGTTGTTACTTGTTTAGAGATAATGAAGGACCACAAGGAGGTAGATAGGCATTTGTCATGGAAGGCTTTAGTAATTGGTCTAAAAAAGAAAGATTGTATATTCATGTAGGTGATGTTGGTAGCTTTCACAACAAAGCAAGAGAAAAGTGTGCACTTTTAGTGAAACAAAACCAATCCATAAATGCATCCTTACATAAGCAAAGTGCAATTGAAAAGAGCAAATATGAAGTAAGATTACGAGCTACAATTGATGTTTGTAAACTTTTGTTGAAATGTTCTTTGCCCTTTCGTGGTCATGACGAGTCGAATGAATCTCGTAGTAGAGGACTTTTTCTTGAGATGTTAACATTCCTTAGAGATCATGACGAAAACATTTTACTTCATAAAACCAATCCATAAATGCATCACTTTTGCCCTTTCGTGGTCATGACGTTTCACTTTTGCAAGTGAAACAAAACCAATCCATAAATGCATCCTTACATAAGCAAAGTGCAATTGAAAAGAGCAAATATGAAGTAAGATTACGAGCTACAATTGATGTTTGTAAACTTTTGTTGAAATGTTCTTTGCCCTTTCATGGTCATGACGAGTCGAATGAATCTTATAATAGAGGACTTTTTCTTGAGATGTTAACATTCCTTAGAGATCATGACGAAAACATTTTTCATGTGACTATGGAAAATGCTCCACAAAATGATAAGTTGACGTCTCCAAAGATTCAAAAGGATGTTGTTGAATGCTTTGCAACAGAGATAACCAAGTCCATTTGTGATGATATCGGGGATGATTTTTTTCTATATTAATTGATGAGTCAAGCGATGTATCCGGAAAAGAACAAATGATAATAGTTTTGAGGTATGTTGATAGAAACGGAATGGTGAAGGAACGGAATGAACAAATGACAATAGTTATTGGTGTTGTTCATGTGGAAGATACATCATCAATAACTCTTAAAGATGCCATCGACTCTATTTTTATCAAAAATAAGTTGAGTATTGCTCAAGTAAGATACATCTTCAATAATTCTTTTTTTTAATCTCATATAATTGTTTATTTTTTCTTTTGTCTCTAATATATTTTTCTTTATTATTTGAAATAGTTAAGAGGTCAAGGTTACGACGGAGCAAGTAATATGTGGGGTGCTTTTAATGTTTAAAATCCCTAATTTTAAGGGAGAATGAATCCGCACATTATGTTCATTGTTTTGCACACCAACTTCAATTGGTAATTGTCGGGGTAGCAAAGAAGCATGAAGGAGTTAAATTTTTTTTTGAGCATATAGCTTTGGTGGTTACCGTTGTTTGTGCTTCTTGTAAAAGAAAATACATCATACGGGATCAATACAAAGAAAGAGTGCAAGCCGAAATTGAGTCCGGTGAACTTGAAAGTGCAAGTGGGTTGAATCAAGAGACTTCTTTGGCTCGAGCAGGAGATACGAGATGGAGTTCCCATTATAAAACAATCATTAGTTTATCGATTTTGTTTAAAGAAGTTGTTGAAGTGTTGAAGTATGTTGAAGACGAAGGTACTGGCTTATCAAACCGATGCCAAGCAACCAGTATTTTGAAATATTTTAAGACGGTTGATTTTGTCTTTTATTTGCACTTGATGTTGGAAGTTTTAGGCCGGACGAATACATTATCAAAACAGCTTCAAAGAAAAGATCAAGATATTTTGGAAGCCGCTTCATTAGTAAGAGGGACAAAGCTTGCATTGCAAAAGTTGAGAAATGATGGATTTGGTTCAACTTTGAAGGATGTTACTTTGTTTTGTCAAAAATATGATATTCAAATGGTGGATATGACGGATTATTACGTTACTTCAAAAAACCGTAAGACGAAAACTACCAATCAATTTTATTTTGAGGTTGATATCTTCAACACGGTTTTGGATATGCAAATTGTCGAATTTGGGGAGCGATTTAGCGAAGTAACCACGAATTTGATAGAATGTATGGCGGCTTTGAGTCCTTGTAATTCTTTTTCTAAATTCGATGAAGCAAAGTTGTTAAATTTAAGTGAAATCTACAAGAACGATTTTACTGATTCGGAAAGGAAGCATCTTCTTGGTCAACTTAATTTCTATTATCACAGTGTAACAAATGAACCCAAATTTTCTAATTTGAAGGGAATTTCGGACCTCGCTCGTGTGATGGTTGAAACAGGGAAATATCGTTCTTATTATTTGGTCTACAAGTTAGTGAAGCTAGCTTTGGTTTTACCCGTCGCAACCGCAACAGTTGAAATATGTTTTTCCTCAATGAAGCTCTTGTAGACGGATTTGCGTAATAAAATGAGCGACGAATTTATGAATGATGCTTTGATTTGTAGTGTAGAACATGAATTACTTAGAGATGTAAAAACTGAAAACGTAATTAGTCGTTTTCAGAAAATGAAGGATAGAAGAGGTCAAATTTAGAATGTACTTTGATTTACTTTTAATGTTATCGAACTTTTTCAGGATAAATTATTATTATATAGTTGTCGGAAAAAAAATGGTGCCCCCCGTCTCCATTTTTTCTGGGTCCGCCCCCTGAATTGATATTTTTTATTTTTCACTAAAGTCATTAAATTTAACAAAATTTTCTAATTTTACTACATAACAAATGTTACTTTTTGTATTTCTTTTTTGTTAGATAATATTTATAAATGCGGTATTTTGTTTGACTTTTTATATTTTTTGTGTTTTTGTATATTTTTTTAATTTGTTTGATATGTTTATTTTGTTATAACAATAATATATTTTTATAATTTTATAATTCTTGACCTATAAACATGTATTTTTGTAAATTGACCATTTATGTACTTTCTTTATATAAGCCCAAAAACTTAAAACCATGTTATTATAAGTAAAAGAGGAAATTACACCAGAGGTCCCTGTGGTTTACTTAAGATAACAGTTTTGGTCCAAATATTGTAAAATGAAAGTGGACAATCCCTGTGGTTTCTAAAACGAATATCGGAGGTCCCTGTATCAGGTAAAATGACATTATTTCCCTTTCTAGATTCTTTTTTTTTGTTTTTACCTATTTATATTTTTAAAATAAAAATAAAAAAATTAAACCCACCCCACCCTACCCTGTTCTCTCTCTCTCTCTCTCTCCCTCTTTCTCTCTCTCTCTCTCTCTCTCTCTCCCCTGAAAAAGCCAAACCCAAACCAGGGTAACCACCCCCATCCACCATTTACACAAACTTTTCAATCAAAGAACACAACCACAAGTAAAGATTAATGAAGCAAGAATAGAAAGAATCAGATGTGCTTAAGATGTATGGGGAGATGAGCTACGGAAAAGCAAAGCAAAATCAGCTGGGGGAGACAAGTCGGAGTAAACAGGCAACGTCCAACCATGGAGGAAGAAACTCGGATTGTTTGACATTGCAATTTATACAGATGGACGAACTGTTGGACATTGCAATTGAGCAACAAAACCTACAAGCCCAGAACCGGTTCACCTTCTCCGATAACAGAATCCCATGAAATATTTTGTAGTTTCTTTCACCATTAAAACCGATAACCTCTCTTGAGCGTCAATCTTAACCAGATCCCCCATGGCTTTCTTTTTTCTAGAACGGCAAATCTATCCTACTCCTACTCCTAAACTACTTCTAAATCCACATATGTCTCTAACGAGACTTGAACCCTCAACCTCAAAGAGGGAGGAGGACGCCTTTACCCTTAACCAGATCACCCATGGCTTTCTTCATAACACATTCATGGACTCCGAGAATATTCCATTTGACCCAATCGATCAATTTTAACTCCAACTCACCTGCCCTATGCTTGCAGTGGCAAGGGGTTCATAATCAAAGCTTTTCAACTTGCAAAATGATAGTTAATACTAAAAGTTCTGATCTTCAAGAAACCATTGACAGTGTGATTGAGGAGAGGATTTTCGGTATCGACAACGACATCGACATTAGGAGAAGAGGGAAATTAGGTGAGAATGAGTGATGCGATAGGGATAAACAGTTCCCTCTCAATTTTTTACCAATCAGACCTTTGTTATTGACATCCTTTTTCTCCAGGATCGAAACGTCTTCTTTGAGAATTGAGTGGAAATGACGTCGTCATGAATGGAATTGAGGATCGGAGGAGGGTTTGGCAGATTCATAGAAGTACACACTGACCCACCTTTCATGTATGTAGAGCCAAGGAATACACACCTTGATTATGTGTGTTCTAGTAGGTTATAACCTAGATTTAATTATTAAGGAAACAGAAACAATCAAAATAATCTTAGGCAAGTCACAATTACTAAAACCTATAAGGATCTTACCTGATGATATTAACAACTACAAGAGCGATCAAGAAAAATCAACCTTGAGCAAAACTGATTTGCTAGAAAACCTTTGATGAAGAACAATTCCACAAGTGCCAATGAAGGTAGTACTCAATAGAGAATACATCTAATGGTTCATACCCAATAAGTCCAAATAATTAGATTAATTAGGTATTTAAGAAAGCTCGCTATAGAACCATAGAGAATGACTATAGATTATGCTGAGAGTGAAGAGAAAACTCAAATTCTAACAATTAGAAGAAGTGGGGCGAGATTTATAGATGCCATGGAGGGTATTTATAGTTGAAGGTTGCTTAGAGATAAACTTGGTTTAAATGGTAACTAGATAAGGATAAAAAATTAAATAATTCAACTTATCTAAAACCCTAACCACCTTCCCTATATAGTCATGGACGAAATTTGAAGGCTTGTCCCTTCAAAATTTCATCCCCTATCACTAGGTTTCCAGAATATTCTTTGGCCAACTATTGAACAATTAATACTCAGCCCCTGCACTTTTAATTAATGTCAAATTAATTCTAAATTAAATCCAAACTAGTTTCTAATTAATTTATCATCACATTACTAATTAATAAACTATTTCTTTCTCTCTCTCTCTCTCTCTCTCTTAATTAACTCTAATACAAATTAATAAGTCAACGCCATGTTACAAGCCAATATCAGTGCCCATATGACAACGCCTAGTAATATCAAGTATTTTAGTCGTTGTTGAGCCCTATTCTTGGTGAAATTATATCATATATGTTGTGGTATTCTCACTTTTTGTGTCAGTGCTTGTTTGGAAATAAAAGTTACAAACAGGGGTTAAATGCGTACAAAATGAAAGAAGTTTGGAGATAAAGACAAAAACAGTTTCCTGAACACGCGCGCCGCAGGGATACATGAGGGCGCGTCGCACTGAGTCAATGATAAGGCGGTGGGAAGAATTCAAATGACGAAAAAACGGGGATAAGCCTATACGCGCGCCGCGGATTCTAGAGTTGCGTAACGCGGTCACTTAAATTCCACAACTATAAATAGAGGTCATTAGGTCGAAATCAGCAGGCAAGGAACGACCCATAAGAAGTACACCAAAAAATTTTCAAACAATAATACATCAAAAATGGGTATACTTGTACTAAACCATGGAAAACAAGATATTATCATGCACTAATTACCACAGAAGGTCCTCACTTTACATACCAGGCATTACAAACAATAATACATCAAAAATGGGTATACTTGTACTAAACCATGGAAAACAAGATATTATCATGCACTAATTACAACAGAAGGTCCTCACTTTACATACCAGGCATTACAAATAAATCTAATTCAACTAAAGGACAGGCTCTAAACTTGTCCGTCATTCTTTATCACATGCCTTCCCCTATCACTGCTACAGATACCTGCAAAACAACATACAACTCAAGTGTAAGCTTATAAAGCTTAGTGAGTAATCTCAATTACACTTCAGTAATCTCTCTCAGTATACTTTCTCAACATTCTCTTTTGCTAATCTCATTAGCAAATATTCACCTTCTCTTAACTCTGAAAGCTGCAAACATATTAGCTTTACAAACACAAGCTAATTATTAGTGTCATCAACTCAATAATAAGTATCACAACTGATACTACTCATAAACTCAATCACACACACTCTCATATACTCATTACACATCAATTATACTCAATTATAATAATCATCATAGTAGTGGCAATCAAACTCCAAAACTCTTTAACTCATTCACTCTAGCATATACTCTGCTCTTATACTCAAATATAGATTGTAACCCATCTCTCGTTATCCACAGATATCCACAGATAACAGAACCACTCTAACTCTAAGCCACATCAATATCAACACAACATACACATATATGTAAAACATATATATGTTGGATTAGGTGTCTAAGCCATGACTAATAATTTGTATTTACTTAATTGATAGTAGCAAAGTCCATTTGGGTTGCCCTCATAGCTAGAGGTTGAACAGAAAAACCGGGAGAGAGAAAGGTTGATTTATTATGTGATTAATAAATCAATAGAATAAAATAGATAGTTTATTAATATATTGTGGTGATAATATATCAATTAGAAAACTATATTAATTAATTAGAAATTAATCTGGAATTAATTGGAATTAATTTGGTGATTAATTGAATTAATTAAAGGTGCAGGGGCTGATTTGTAATTGTTCAATAGTTGAGCAATAGATAATTATAGTATATATATGGAGAACGAAAATTAGGATATTTATATCCATAATTTTTGAATTATATATATAGATAAATAAGGGTTTGAATTTAAAGATAAAAGGTTTATCCGGTTTGAATTCGAATAAGGCTTATCTGTTAAACCCTTGAAGCTATAAATAGGGAGCCCCATTACCCCATAAGGACCACGAAATTTTAAGGGTTTTTCTCCCTCTCTCTGGTTTTTTCGAGTTCCTTAGCTTCTGGGTGTGACTCCATTTGAGGCAGGGCATTTGCATTGCTTAGCTTGCAAGAAACAACTAAAATGTTAGTTTTTCTTTATTATTTCTTTTAGTAATTTTTTGTTTGGCCTTTAGGAATTATTATATGTTCAAAGTTAGACAACATAGATCCAATCTAGGTTGCATGTGAACTTAGGGTTTTAGTTCATAGATTTGCAGAAAACCTTTCAGTGGTATCAGAGCTTTTTGGTTGTTTTCTTGTTGAACTGCTATAATTGTTTTCCTAAAAATTAGGGTTTATAGCTTCTAAACCCTAATGGGGCTGAAATCAATTTAGGGTTAGGGTTTTGAAAACCCTAGCCCCTCCCCTCCTTGTTTGGCGATTTTAACAATAGGTTTTAGAAGGCTTTCTATTTTTGGCAACTTTAATTATTTAAATAGATAACCTTAAACCTATTATTTGTTAATTTCGATAATTAGGGGGTTTAAGATAGGTTTAAATTAATTTGATTAATTTTTGATACTTATCTTAATTTAATTAATTTAATTAATTGTTTAATTAAAAGATAATTAAGGATTTAATTTAATTTAAATTTAATAGCCTTAAATTTCGAAAAAATTAAAAGATAAATCCCAAAACATTTTAAAAGATTTAAAATATCAAAATTTAATTAATTTAATTAATTGGTTAATTAAAAGATAATTAAATCGACTTTTAAAAGGTTTAATTTAATTTTAAATTTAATAGTTTAAATTCCAATAAATTAAAAGATAAACCAAAACCTTTTAAAGGGTTTAAAATTCATCTTATATATATTATAATTAAATGTTAATATTATATGTATAAGATTTAAATGGTTAGTCAAATCAATAGTAGGCCTCATTCACGAAGCTGATCTATAAAGTGAGTATAAGGAGACTGCTTATAAAATGGCAGTCTAATGGGTGTCCACTCTCACTCACCGCTTGCCTGATCAGTGGAGGGTCGTTAGCCGAACGGGTTTGATAGGACCAACTTAATCTCATTAAAAGTATAATGATATTATTCAAAGTACTGGAACAGCTTAATAAAAACCCAAATCTAGTTACTTTAGGAAAAATATGAATTGGTGCTAATCCATGAAATTGCACATTGCCCTTTATGAAACATTGGTGGAGCGTGTGTGGTTTACCGGCACACCAATAGGGGTTCATAAAGAGTTGCAATGGGTTACCCGGGTGTTATCATTGTTGATGGAGCGTGTGTGGTTTACCGACACATCAATTAGAGATGATGATTAACCCGAGAGTACCAAGCTAATTTGCATGGTTATTCACATCCAATTATTGATCCTCGGCATCCCAGTCACAAACAGTGGAGCACATCCGAGATTAAACATGCCATTGAAAAGTTCAATGAATCTCAACAGATCTAGGAATTTCATTAGATGAAATTGTTAAGTGTTTATCTACCTTAATGACCAATATGTTGTGATTACGGCATCCCTCTTCACACCATAGTTGGGGTATTTTGGATCCTAGCCTTGTTAAATAATAAATTGGGTAATTATTTAAAAGGATTAATTAAACTAATAAATTCAAATTTTATATATGTCTGAAGAAAGTGTCATTCTCCTCCTTCACCCATTTCTGAGAGCTTCAGAAAGCACCTGTTAAATATGGTAAGGCTGACTGGCCTTGACTGTGTGATATGGTTTTGCAATTAGAGAATAGTTCTTAGTTTTGCTGGTGAACCATATCCAACTGAGTGTCCGCTCCCAAACATGGCATCACACAGCAGCTTGTGATGAGCATGACTCCTTGACTATTAAGTCCAAGGAAGTTCGTTGCCTTAGGTTATTGATCATTGACCCCGAGTTCCGCAGGGATTTAGAATTCCTGGGGTCAGATAAGTTAGCGCAGCTGGTTAAGGACAGGTTCTGAGAACTGGTTGAATGAAGGGAACGAACTAGGATCTTCAAAGAGCTTGAAGTTGCAAGCTAGAAGAAAGTAGCACCAGTTTGCGTGTTCCCGAGATTGAGGGATACATAGGCGAACAGTATAAAACTGGTTTCCCTTTGTGATCGGGAGTTAAGCATTAGCTCGACTCGCTGATCTGTTCATCCAGATGAACAGAAAGGGTAACCGGATAACACAATCGTGGAAATGCATTCAATGTCGACTCTGTATGAGTCGTTCATGGAGAAGCATAGTTCCATTGATTCAGCTGCTTCAGGATTGAGTCCAGTATCAAGGTGCATCAAGAAATGATCCAGATCGTCTGGACCGATTGTTCGATGTTTCAAACTGGGAATCCATAAGGTGGGACACAGTCACCAAAAGATTGGAAAAATGCTCCAAAGCCAAACCGTTTGGCAAACTCAGTAATATCTTAAAACTCAGAATACCTGATCCTCATTTCCTTGATACAGGATGTGTTTCTCACATTTGCTCTATATGCACGGACTCTGTAGGATGCGGGATGTGGTCTCACAGGAGTATATTTGGATTGGATCTGGAGGTCGTGCATTTTTGGAGTTAGGCTAGATATTTGTTCTTGTTATTAGTTTATAGATACATATGACATGGATTCGCATAGTACATTGTTCTAAGGATAATTCTGGTTTAATAAAATATTTTCTTTTAAAACATGATTGTTTTAATTGTCCTCGAAATGTTATGTGAATATGTTGATGACGTAAATGGTAATAACTTGAATGTTGATACATCCAATGGGATTGGATTTTTGAATTGTGTTCCTTATGATTGTTAAAGTGAATTTTATGAGAATTACTTCAACCAAAGGTCCAGTTAGACAGGACTTTGGAATCATTTGACTTAGAGTCACATGATGAATTAAGTTCTTAATAAAACCAATTGTTGCAAGAAATGCATCACCCAAAGATCCAATGGATAGGATTTTGGAATCAATTGACTTGGAGTCAGGTGATGATTGCATGTCTTGAACAATATTAACAAAGTCATAAATTTACATATAGATGTAAAAGACCTTAAGATTTTGAGCAACAGACACATAAGTTACTGTGTATTGCTCAAATCTTCGAACTGAACACGATTAGTTATACTTCATGATAATTGCCAAATAGTTTGACAAATAGGGCTCCGCTTATTGAAATAAGCGATTGATTGGAACCTTGAAGTGTTCAAGGATTTCAAAGGAAGTATAAGATCAACAGAACCTGAGTGACAACATAGACTGAGAAAATGTTTCACAGTTTATCCTCTTCCAAGAACATTAATGGTTATGATGTGTCTTAGGGAAGACGATGGAGCATTAATCGAAATAGTTTTGATCCTCGATGTATAAGATACATTTCCGATTAGTATTTCAATAAATTAAATATTCAACCAGTCAGACCGCAGAAACCATATTCCGACCATATCTTAGACTAAGTAGGTTATGCCGACACTGTATGAAATGTAAAGCTGGGATCGGCCCGCTAGTACATAGAAAGTCCAGGGTCATGTAGCATTCGTCTGAATCTCATGACAAGCCTGAAACTGATCAGCGATGTCGTTTCATTGGCCATCCCGGTTATCCTTTGAAAGAAGAGTCCTTTTAGAAAGAGCTCATGTTCTAAGGAAACAGTGGGAGTAAGAATAATCCTGAAGGAGTTCAAGGATTAGCCAAGTGAAAGAACCTTTAGTCACCACTGTGTAACGACCGTTTTTCAAAAAAAAAATTGAATAGTAACTCCGGCGGCGTGAATAGTGCTCGCGACGCGACGTGAATATTGCTCGCGACGCGAGGCCTGGCAGAAGCTTCTCGAGAAGTGCGCGATGAGGTAACTGCTTACGTAATGATCACGACGCGACCGGGGATCCGTCGCGACGCGAAGAGGGTCCAGAGGCCTATAAATAGGAGCTCCAAGCCTCATTTTTGGGCAAAACAAATACTAAACACTTATATACTATCGAGGAGTGTTCTGGTGAGGAAAATAAGTTGGGAGGAGTTAGGAGCGAGCGGTAGCTGGTAACGAGGTGCTCGGGAAGAGTTGGAAGAGCGGTACGGGAAACGTGCCAAGGCTTTGCGAAAACACCAATCTTAAGTGAGTAATCACTATCGTATTTCTCTAGTAGTTTATAAGTGTTAAACTATAATATGTAGAGGTTATACTATTCGTAATTCCAAAAATAATACCGAGTGATTTACTTACGAGAACGGTGCCTAGGCCGGTTACATGGGATCTGGATGTTGGATTTTCCGAAAGGCTAAAATGCTGAAAGGATCCTGCCACCCCATCTAATTTTCTACCTGGCCGTTCTTTACTTGATAAATCACGAGGTATCATGTTGGAATTATGGAAGAGTTTAATAATGCAACTATAAGATAGTTATGAATTAAAAAGTGATAAATGTCTTACGGTGTTAACGGTTAAAGAGGGAATACGAAGCAGAGATAAACGCTGTAGTCGACTATAATCAGGTGAGTTTCTCACTACATTGTGTGGACGTTATATGTCCTTTACTGTATTTTGTGTGCTTATAAGATGTTGGTAAATGGTACCAAGTTGTGTGTATATTATTGATATATATCTTTCTGTTATAATTGTATGGGTTGGGTGATGGTGTGTGTGGGCTCGACGTACTGAGTAATATAGAGATACGAGCAAAAGACACTGAGCAGATACGCATGACTCGACGTACAGGGTATGCGCGGCTCTAAGTGCTGAGCAGGGGAATTAGATTTACTGAGCAGATACGTATAGGAGGTTATAATCCAATATACTGGGTAGAGCAGATTATGTGACGTGTGGTTGTATTTTTCCTGTTAGGGGTAAAGTATGTGTAACTGATATGCTGTGTAGTTGTTGGAGCTCACTAAGCCGTGTGCTTATCCTTCTCTATTAAATTACCATTTCAGGTTGTATAGGTGGAAATGACGGCCAGGCATGACGAGTACACACTGATGCTGCTTAATTGGGGATTCATGCGGTGAATTGATGTTTAAAATGATTTCTAAATATCTTCAAAATGTTAATTATTGAATAAATTGATATTTATTTAAATGAAGATGTTTTATTAAAGACCGGGTGTTACAAGTTGGTATCAGAGCCAAGGCTTGAGTGAATCAGACTCACTTGATGGGTTTTGATCTCAAGCTTGAGACTTAAAAGTTTTCTTTGGAAATATTTTTACAAGAAATTATAAGTTGTTTTTCGAGTAAGGGGTTAAATGAATGTTGTTGCAAAGACGCAGTGTGTACCGTCAGCCGACGTCAGTTGGGAAAAGGTTAAGTGCTTAGTCTTTGTTGCTATTTCTATAATATATGTGTGCTTAAATGCCATTAAAGTGTAGGCAGTAGGAACTAAATAATCCTAGAATTTTTGAGTTGGCCAAGTTGCATGTTCCTTGATAGTGATATCCATAAGGTAAATCCTTTTATGTGAAAAATTTTCTACGACTATGTTCGTAAAACAACCTGGGGTATAGGTGGTAAAATTATCGTGAGAAGTGAATTAGGGACTTCTGGACAAGTTCTGAAACGAACGAGGGTAGGTGTGGAAGATAGTAGTAGAGCTCCTACTATTGAAAGCACAGGATCCGCGTTCGAATCGGGAGTTGGTCGTAAGGAATCCAATACACTAAGGGTATAACTATTCAATGTGTATGCTGATAAGCTGTATTTATACTATCCAATCTATTGATTGGCAATCATAAAATTTATTAGGAATAATTGGGACGCTGGTTGGGGTACTCGAAAGATTTAGAATCTGGTGACGTTTCTTTTCTTAGTAGTTAATTAGTGAACCGTTGATGTGACTATGGTGGATGAGCTTTGTAAAAATGATACGTTAAGTCCCTTCGTTACTAAGAAAAGCACAGATAGTAGATAATAAAAAGAAGATGTTGATCGCTAAAATAGTTGATTTTGATCGACTATAAATAAACGTAATGTTATTTAGAGAAGAGCATAAGTCGCAAATTTCATTTCCAGATATGGAGATATATGTGAGGCTTCCAGGTCATCTACAGTTGCTGGTTAACAAGTTTTATATACGAAGTGTGTCAGACGACTGTAGTACGATAATGATGAAGGCTGAGGATGTATGTGAGCGTATCAGCAGAAATTGGGATCCAGTAACTGGATGGCATAATTTGGAAGAAGACATACGTGAACTAAAGCAGTATATAGATGTGAAAAGTATACGTACATATATACGTGTACATGCTAGAAACATAAGGTTTTATACGTGGTGTCGTATGTTTGCAGAATTAGAGTTTTATCCATTCCCGTACAAAAGATGTACGTGTATACGGGATGGACATATAATAACAACTCGTGAGAGTGCAGATGACATAGTGGTGTGGCGTAAGGGTATTTATGTAGGTAGTGAATACTATGAACGAATGTATCATAATAGGCTAGATGTGGCCTATCAGTGTATCATGTACTTAAAATCTGTTAGTATATGAAAATAATGAGTTGAGAAAATATTGCTAACTGACCAAGATAACTATCTTGTTAGCATATGTGTGTTGGGTAAATGACTAAGTGAATACCTCTTAAGTAGGTAACCCGTAGGCAAGTAACCGTGGATAAACTGTGTCGGTAGCTGGTTGAATATCTAGTTGATATTAGTTGTGCGGACGAATACGTAAGTATTAAGTGGTGATAACCATGGATATGGTATCCTATGGTGGGTGGAGATTTTGTAGTTGTATGTGGAGGCTGAGCTGATATGAGGATTCTTGGTGTCATGTGGTTGGTTGCAGAGCTGTGCAGTCGTATGTGTGTTAACCGTTAAGCCTTTAGAGCGAAAAGCTGTTTATTCTGTGGGGCCACTTATACTTGTAGTTAGGACCACTTATTAGGTGGGGCTACTACTATTGTGGTTGGGACCACTTATGCTATGAGGCTACTTGTACTTGTGGTTGGGACCACTTATTCCGTGGGGCCACTGGTAACTTGTAGTTGTGACCATTTATTCTAGGGGTTAATAGTACTTGTGGTTGTGACCACTTATTTAGTGGGGCCACATTTGGTAGGACCACATATGTGTTGTGGATCTTATGAGCAGTAATTGTGGTGGGACCACATACAAATGTTGTGATGGCTTTATTGGCTGGCAGTTCTAACACACATACAGTTGGGTGTTTGGTGAATAGCTAAGCTGTTGAGGTTGTTAAGAGCAGGGGTTGTGATATGATGTGGTGAACATGTGATTATACGATGCATAACAAGTACCTTGCATCCATGATGTCTGTATTGTGAGTGTATGAGATTACATAACGAGTACTTTGTAGTCTCAATAGGTTGGCCTAGTTGATTAGAGGTGGTTAATGTCCCAGTATTGTGGTAATACCCTTTGGGTTTACTAATACAACTGTATTGTGTTGAAATAGAGAATGATTGAGTGGAAGAATAAGTGTATGTCAACGTTGGAGATTCCGGGGACGGAATCTTATAAAGGGGGGGAGAACTTGTAACGACCGTTTTTCAAAAAAAAAATTGAATAGTAACTCCGGCGGCGTGAATAGTGCTCGCGACGCGACGTGAATAGTGCTCGCGATGCGAGGCCTGGCAGAAGCTTCTCGAGAAGTGCGCGATGAGGTAAGTGCTTACGTAATGATCACGACGCGACCGGGGATCCGTCGCGACGCGAAGAGGGTCCAGAGGCCTATAAATAGGAACTACAAGCCTCATTTTTGGGCAAAACAAATACTAACCACTTATATACTATCGAGGAGTGTTCTGGTGAGGAAAATAGGTCGGGAGGAGTTAGGAGCGAGCGGTAGCTGGTAACGCGGTGCTCGGGAAGTGTTGGAAGAGCGGAACGGGAAACGTGCCAAGGCTTTGCGAAAACACCAATCTTAAGTGAGTAATCACTATCGTATTTCTCTAGTAGTTTATAAGTGTTAAACTATAATATGTAGAGGTTATACTATTCGTAATTCCAAAAATAATATCGAGTGATTTACTTACGAGAACGGTGCCTAGGCCGGTTACATGGGATCTGGATGTTGGATTTTCCGAAAGGCTAAAATGCTGAAAGGATCCTGCCACCCCATCTAATCTTCTACCTGGCCGTTCTTTACTTGATAAATCACGAGGTATCATGTTGGAATTATGGAAGAGTTTAATAATGCAACTATAAGATAGTTAAGAATTAAAAAGTGATAAATGCCTTACGGTGTTAACAGTTAAAGAGGGAATACGAAGCAGAGATAAACGCTGTAGTCGACTATAATCAGGTGAGTTTCTCACTACATTGTGTGGACGTTATATGTCCTTTACTGTATTTTGTGTGCTTATAAGATGTTTATAAGATGTTGGTAAATGGTACCAAGTTGTGTGTATATTATTGATATATATCTTTCTGTTATAATTGTATGGGTTGGGTGATGGTGTGTGTGGGCTCGACGTACTGAGTAATATAGAGATACGAGCAAAAGACACTGAGCATATATGCATGACTCGACGTACAGGGTATGCGCGGCTCTAAGTGCTGAGCAGGGGAATTAGATTTACTGAGCAGATACGTATAGGAGGTTATAATCCAATATACTGGGTAGAGCAGATTATGTGACGTGTGGTTGTATTTTTCCTGTTAGGGGTAAAGTATGTGTAACTGATATGTTGTGTAGTTGTTGGAGCTCACTAAGCCGTGTGCTTATCCTTCTCTATTAAATTACCATTTCAGGTTGTACAGGTTGAAATGACGGCCAGGCATGACGAGTACACACTGATGCTGCTTAATTAGGGATTCATGCGGTGAATTGATGTTTAAAATGATTTCTAAATATCTTCAAAATGTTAATTATTGAATAAATTGATATTTATTTAAATGAAGATGTTTTATTAAAGACCGGGTGTTACACACTGGGCCTTGACCAGGAATCGGATTCCTATTAAACCTGGCATACCCTCTCTTCGCTTGACCTGTAGTTTTGGTCACCGTCATAAGGAGATATGATCTGGGTGACATACCGATTAGTGGTAAAACAATAAAGATGGTACATATAAGTAATCCGACTACTAGGAAGCATTGGTGAGCCCGGTTTCTGCCAAATAAAAGAACCTTAGCACGAGACACAGTCTATGTGACAGTTTGATTAATTTTACAACTGGTCTAGGAACCAGTGGGAGTAATTGAATCATCAAAAGAAGGAAACATAGAAATGTACTTACAGAACATCTGGTTGAATGAGTCATCACTTGGGGTCAAGCAATTGATTCCAAGAGAGGAACTTTCAATAGAAGATCAAATCCGATAGGATTCTGCGTGGCATAGTGTGAGTCGTTAGTGGAGCGTGTGTGGTTTACCGGCACACTAATAGGGACTCACATAGAGCATGCCACTACAAAAGGTACATGGCCCCGGGATTCGTCCCATGGGCATCTCGCAAGAAAAGATATTCGGATTCTCAAAATAAACCAAAAGGTTTGGATTTTGTGAATAGCCTGAAAGATTTTCTTTAGTATGTCGGAAAGGTTTGGATTTCGGTTTCACAAAATGTGCCAAAAGTTCTGGATTTTGTGAATAGTCTGAAAGAGTTATATAACTGTGTCAAAGCCAGTGGGAGTATTGTTGTTATCTGCTATCACTGTATGTGGGTTATAGGAAACGTCTCTTATCATTACAAAGTGTAATGACTTGGTGTTAAGAAACGGTTCGCTATGAAAAACTTTAAGAGATACAACATACTCAGGTGGTTGTGAACATCTATTAGATAGATCGAAATTCTGCCAATATGATCTTGATGAGATTCAAGATACATAACCCAAGGAAAGGAGTTTCCTATCATTGCAAAGTGTGATGACTTGGCATGAAAGAAATAAAGAAGGTGCAACATACTCACGTAGTTCACGGACATCTATCGGATAGATGAAACTAACAGTATAGACCTAGCCATTGAAAAATATGATCTTGATGAGATTCAAGATGCATAAGAAAGAGTCTCCGAAAGGAAATGCTTTCCGGAAGTCATGACATAAGGATTATTGGTAATCTTTGGATTTCAAAAGGGTTTGGAATGAGATTACATCAGGTTCCACGAGCCTCTTGGACCAATCGGAAGTGTTATGAACGTATCCTGATGACTTGATGCTTAGAGCATAGTAAGTTGGATTCTGGATATGACCTGGCTGAGAGTACTAAATGGATTTTGAACACACGTGAGAAATCATTGGGAAAAGATTAGGGTGAATGATTTGAAAGGAGTTTCAAATCAGTAATTGTTTACAACAGGACGTAGTGCTATAGGACTTCATGGTTAAAGAGTTCCGTTGGCATTCTGATGGAGCGCGTGTGGTTCACCGGCACATCACGATACCTCGAAATAGTCTTAGGGTGCATTCATGCAGACTACAGACCCCGAGAAACATAGGCAGTTACGGTACACATCACCAGAATGGAGTTGTGAGAGAAATAGACAGAATGACAATTTGAGATATCATCGGAAGAGTATCCGATTGGATTATCTGCAATAAAGTGTATAAGTGTTAGACACTTGGATACATAGAAAGAGTGAAATAGGTCATTTAGTTAAAATAGACATAGATATAAAAGGTTTGAATTGAAAGTTTAACAGAGAATAAGAAACCGATAATAGTTATGATAAATCCGACTTGGTGATTACCTCGTGGAGACTTGGTAATAAGCAGGAGTAGCTACCAGTCAGATTTTATGTTTCGCTTTCGCATATTTTACTTCCTGAATAATTGGATTATTCAAATATCCACAGTCGCTCATACTTTAGGGAGTAAGTATGAAGGAAGACTGTCATGAATTGGTTTGTAGATTGTCTAAGGAGTTAGACATTGCAATAAGATTGCTGCAACGTTCATGAGTACTTGGAAATGGAGATTTGAGTACTGGATAAACTCACGCTCAATAGATTGCTTCATGGATTACATCACAAGCAATGTTGAGACAATAATATCTTATGATCTTGAAGTGGAGAGATATGAGTTATAATTTACGAGGCGGTTGTTCATTGATAGTATGAAAACGCATCGGTAACTCGATGTTATAAAACGTGCTGTTGTGAGTAATTTATCTAGTAAAAGATATAAGCATATGAGTCGAAGCTTATTCGTCCCTTGACCCTGACGGGAAACAGATATCTGTAGGCCTCTCGATGATTTTGAAGTTGACTAAAGTGCTGGCCAGCCTGGACTAAATTGATGTGTTCAATTAGAAGTCCCATAGTCATAAGCAGAATCGGAAATCGGGAAACAGAGTATCGGACAGAGATTGATCTCAATCCATGTCTCGTGTCTGAAAATATATTGTTGGACGAAAGATTATATAATCACTTATCTATGGACAGAACTGACTAGGTCAGAGTTCGGCAGCAGTTTCTAGGAAGCTACAATTTGCTTGTCAATTAGAAGGTTAACTGGCAATTATAGTCATAGACTTATCTAAGTGGGAGACTGTTGGATTAGGTGTCTAAGCCATGACTAATAATTTGTATTTACTTAATTGATAGTGGCAAAGTCTATTTGGGTTGCCCTCATAGCTAGAGGTTGAACAGAAAAACCGGGAGAGAGAAAGGTTGATTTATTATGTGATTAATAAATCAATAGAATAAAATAAATAGTTTATTAATATATTATGGTGATAATATATCAATTAGAAACTATATTAATTAATTAGAAATTAATCTGGAATTAATTTGGTGATTAATTGAATTAATTAAAGGTGCAGGGGCTGATTTGTAATTGTTTAATAGCTGAGCAATAGATAATTATAGTATATATATGGAGAACGAAAATTAGGATATTTATATCCATAATTTTCGAATTATATATATAGATAAATAAGAGCTTGAATTTAAAGATAAAAGGTTTATCCGGTTTGAATTCGAATAAGGCTTATCTGTAAGGCTTATCTGTTAAACCCTTGAGGCTATAAATAGGGAGCCCCATTACCCCATAAGGACCATGAAATTTTAAGGGTTTTTCTCCCTCTCTCTGGTTTTTTCGAGTTCCTTAGCTTCTGGGTGTGACTTCATTTGAGGCAGGGCATTTGCGTTGCTTAGCTTGCAAGAAACAACTAAAAGGTTAGTTTTTCTTTATTATTTCTTTTAGTAATTTTTTGTTTGGCCTTTAGGAATTATTATATGTTCAAAGTTAGACAACATAGATCCAATCTAGGTTGCATGTGAACTTAGGGTTTTAGTTCATAGATTTGCAGAAAACCTTTCTATATATATATATATATATATATATATATATACAACAAGGTATAACTCTTAATTATTCGAAAGTACTCACCTGATATCGATTTAGTGTATGGAACCCTCAATTTACACGTACCGGGCTCCTGTTCACTAGACTTGGTTATATCACCATAGTCTAATTTCATTCTTCAACATCCAGAATCATCTCAATAACATCTATCTCAAAGATGTATAAATTATAAGCAGGAAAAAGGAGTACAAACGGGAAATATCACTCTATATTTACCAAAACCCCCAAATTTCCGCGGTTCTACTCATTCAACCGTAGGAACTCAACAATAATCATACCAATTACTCTAAAGACATCTCTTAACAATCTACTAACAGCATATATAACAATATATAGCAAAATTACGAAATCAAAGCTAGGGTTTCAAAACCCCCAAAACGAAGAAATCACTCACCTTGACAAATTAGGAATCAAGAACGCGTTTACGGGTTTAGATTGAAGTCTCCCCACAGTTCCTTACGCATCTCCTGGCTCAATTTGGCAGCAAATCGCCTTAGGAAGCTCTGAAACGAATTTGGGGTATATTTTTCTCGAAAAAAGGGTTTGCTGCGTATTAACCCCATCAAACGCGACCCGCGGCGCGACCTCATAAAAACCGCGGCGCGCGTTGTCAAAACACGAACCGTGCTCCGAAAACCGACCCGTGTAAGTTACGGTATGGATTTAGTGAGACTCATTTACAAGATACTGCGACGCGGCCTTTCAAGACCCGCAGCGCGCTTTCGAACACGACTCGTGCTTATAAAGCACGACCCGTGTAACTTACTGCAGGCCAAAAACAATCACAAAAGTCTCCTAAACTCCTTTCAAATGGGTTTCTAATCACTCGAACTCATACAACAACCTAACTAACCTTAATCACATCAAGATTAGTATATAATAAAGGTTTCAACCTCTTCTCACTCATCAAACAACTCATACGAAAAAACCACATCGACAAAAAGTAATAACTCTATTTACCTTATAAAGTATCTCAATAAAAATGGGTCTTACAAATCAAGGTCGGGGACCTCAACGAAGAGTACAGCAACAACATCAGCAACCGCAAGGTCAACAAGGGTACAACAATAATCATCACTATGACGGTAACTTTGTTCAACCTTTATACTTTGCACAACCGAGAGGGCAATCGGTTGCGTCGCACTTTCAACCGCGGGAGTATGACGACTCATCGCCTATTTATATTCCCGACAATGTAGATACTCAGGTAGAAATTAGGCCACAGCTTTTAGGTATATTGCCTGAATTTAGGGGTTATAAACAAGATGATACATATAATCATTTGAATGAGTTCATAGCTTTAGTGAATGCCAATACCCCTAGGAGCACAAATAAGAACATCTTTAGGTTGAGGTTGTTCCCATTCACTTTAAAAGACAAAGTGAAGTATTGGTTTACATCTCTTCAGTATAATAGTATCACCACATGGGAGCAGCTAAAGGCTAAGTTTTTACAAGGGTTCTACTGTAACACACGGCTTTCAATATAAATATACCCGTTTATTTTCCACACTTTAAAACATATTTTATTCAACAAAATATTACACAGGGTATATATTACAAGAAAAAGGTACAAGTGGTATCTCCCCAAAGCCGGGCTGCTACGGTCATCAGTTCTAACCCCGAATTAGATCCTTCCCTTTAGTAGGGTCTACAGCACCTGCACAGTTAGTATCAACAAGGATGAGCTTTACAAGCTCAGTGAATAATCGATAAGTGTTATAACAACATTAAATTTTCAGCTTCCACATCATATCACAGCCCCCTGTGATACCGAGTCTCAAGGACTCAATGTACACCTGTTGAATGTGTGATAAAACTGCCAGCCAAATAGGCCATCACAACATTTGTATGTGGTCCCACCACAATTACTGCTAATTCGATCGTCACAACATATATGTGGTCCCAACCACAAGTATCGAGTATGTGACCCCACGGAAAGATAGTCCCAATCACAATAACCGATAATGTGGCCCCACAGTAAAAGTAACACTTAGGGATAGATTACTCACATTGATTTTTGGTATACGGTATCTGGTTATTCCTGCCTTCTTACACCCACTATAACTGCTTGGTTTGTACCTATATATTTGTTTATAGGTGAACTACTATTTCAACCGGCATTACTACGGATCACACCATGACTCTGCTTTATATTCTCTATAATTCCAATATGATACCTCGTGATTTATCAAATAAAGAACGGCCAGATAGAAGATCAGATGGGGTGGCAGGATCCTTTCAGCATTTTAGCCTTTCGGAAAATCCAACAACCAGATCCCATGTAATCGGCCTAGGCACCGTTCTCGTAAGTAAATCATTGGGCATTATTCTTGGAATTACGAATAGTACATAACTTCCACATATAATAGTTTAACACTTTATAAACTATTAAATAAATAAAGTAGCGATTACTCACTTAGTATTGTCGCTGGCTCGTTCCCGTTCAACTCTTCCGACAACTCCCGAGCACTTCGCTACAAGCTATCGCTCGTTCCTTACCTCTCCCGATCTATTTTTCTCACCAGAACACTCCCCGATATCGTAAGGTTGTTTGGTGTTTGGTGTGGTTTGAAATGAAGGGGTTAGGCCCCTATTTATAGGGCTTGAAAACACTATTCACGACGTCAGCACGACGTCATCACGACATCATCGTTGATGTCATCACGAGGTAAGCGTTTACTTCATCTCTCTGTTACTATTCACACAGGAGTTACTATTCACGCCGGAGCACTATTCACGCCGGAGTTACTATTTATTTATTTTATTTTATTTTATTTTTATTTTTTTTTATTTTTTTTTTTTTTTTAAAACCGTCGTTACAAGTTCTCCCCCCCTTTTTAAGATTCCGTCCCCGGAATCAAGCAAACAATTGGGGGTACTTCGCCTTCATTTCCTCTTCGGCTTCCCAAGTTACATCCGAGCCCTTGTGATATCGCCACTGTACTTTTACCATATTAATCTTCTTGTTCCGTAGTTGTCTCACCTTGCGGTCTAAAATCTTTTCTGGCTGCTCCGGATACCTCAGCTTTTCATCTATTTCAATTTTAGGTAAAGGCAGTCGTTGGGACTCGTCAAACAGAGTCTTTCTCAAATGCGACACATGGAAGACGTTGTGAATGCCTCTTAGCTCCTCAGGTAGCTCTAACCGGTAGGCCACAGCTCCTACTCTTTGAGATATGCGAAAAGGTCCGATAAAACGGGGACTCAGCTTTCATTTCTTTCCAAAACGAATCAAACCCTTCCACGGAGAGACCTTGAGCATCACCATATCACCAACCCGAAATTCTATAGGTTTCACCCGACGATCAGCATACTGCTTTTGGCGGTTTTGGGCAACCTTTAAATGTTCTCGAATTTCTCGAATTTTCTCCTCGATTTGAGCTACAATCTCGGGTCCAGCTAACGGCTTTTCCCCTAACTCTGTCCAGCATGTCGGAGTACGACATGGTGCTCCATACAATGCCTCGTATGGCGCCATCTGAATGCTGGAGTGATAGCTATTATTGTATGCGAATTCCACCAAAGGCAAGTGATCCTCCCAGCTTCCACCAAAATCTATAACACAGGCACGAAGCATATCCTCCAATGTCTGAATAGTCCTTTCACTCTGTCCATCAGTCTGAGGATGGTAAGCAGTACTCATTAAAACTTTCGATCCAAACTGCTTTTGGAAGCTCTGCCAAAACCCAGACATAAATCGACTATCTCGGTCGGATATAATGGAGGATGGTACCCCGTGTCTACAAACTACTTCATCAATATAGATCTTAGCTAATTTGCTAACTTTATCATCTTCACGTATGGGTATGAACTGAGCGGATTTGGTCAGTCGATCCACGATCACCCATATTGCATCGTGTCCACGTGGCGTCCGAGGAAGTTTTGTCACGAAATCCATTGTGACTTCGTCCCACTTTTTCTTCGGGACTGGTAACGGTTGAATTTCTCCATACGGTTTTTGATGATTGGACTTCACTTGCAAGCATGTTTGGCACCGTTCCACGTATCTTCCTATATCCCGCTTCATGCCCGGCCACCAGTATAACGGCTTCAGCGTCCGGTACATCTTGGTGCTACCCGGGTGTATAGCATAACGGGAACAATGCGCATCCTCGAGGAGTAGCTTCCGTGCTTCACCCTGCTTTGGCACCCATACTCGACCTTTAAAGGTCTTCAATCGCTGAGAATTTTCTTCTAGTTGGTTAATATAGCTAACCATGCGTTCGCTTTTCACATGCTCCGCCTTCCCTGCTTCCTCTTGAGCTGTTCGAATCAGCTCAGGTAGCCGACTAACTATGCTCATACAAGCAGACACAACCCTAATGGGTCTCTCTTTTCGACTGAGAGCGTCTGCAACTACATTCGCCTTCCCTGGATGGTACAAAATTTCGCAGTCATAGTCTTTGAGTAAGTCCATCCACCGCTGCTGCCTCATGTTCAGATCCTTTTGATTGAACAAGTATTTAAGACTTTTGTGGTCCGTATAGATCCTGAACTTTACTCCATATAGGTAGTGCCTCCACAACTTTAATGCTAATACTACGGCAGCTAGTTCAAGATCATGTACCGGGTATCTTTTCTCAGCTTCTTTCAATTGTCTGGATGCGTATGCAATCACCCGGCCCCTCTGCATTAAAACGCATCCCAAGCCCTTCCTAGAAGCGTCACTGTAGATCACAAAGTCTTCCCCACCTTGTGGTAATGCAAGTACTGGGGCTTCACATAGAGCTTGCTTCAACTTCTGAAATGCAGCTTGCTGCTCCTCAGTCCATTCAAACTTCTCGCCCTTCTTAGTTAATTTGGTCAAAGGAGCTGCAATAGAAGAGAAGTTCTCTACAAATCTCCTGTAATATCCAGCTAGCCCAAGAAAACTGCGTATTTCTGATGGATTCCGCGGCGGCTCCCACTTCATTACAGCCTCGATCTTTGCAGGATCAACTTTAACACCTTCGCTGCTAATAACATGTCCCAGAAACTGAACTTCACGAAGCCAAAATTCACACTTTGAGAACTTGGCATACAACTTCTCTTGACGGAGTAACTCCAAAACTTGACGTAGATGCGTCTCGTGCTCTTCCTGACTTCGGGAATAGATCAGTATATCATCAATGAACACGATAACAGAGGTATCAAGAAATGGACGACACACTCTGTTCATCAAGTCCATGAAAGCTGCAGGGGCATTGGTTAACCCAAACGGCATCACCAGGAACTCATAATGTCCGTAACGGGTACGGAAGGCAGTCTTCGGGATATCCGACTCCCGAATCTTCAGCTGATGATATCCCGATCTTAGATCAATCTTAGAGAAATAGGATGCTCCCTGAAGTTGATCGAATAAATCATCAATCCTGGGCAATGGATATTTGTTCTTTATGGTGATCTTGTTCAGTTCTCTATAGTCTATACACATTCGCATAGACCCGTCCTTCTTCTTCACAAACAGGATAGGTGCTCCCCAAGGTGAAGTACTCGGTCGAATGAATCCCCGATCGAGTAATTCCTGCAACTGCTTCCTCAACTCTGCCATTTCTGACGGTGCCAATCGATAAGGAGCACGAGCAATAGGGGCTGCTCCTGGAACCAAATCGATGGTAAACTCTAGCTGTCGATCCGGAGGTAATCCCGGAAGCTCATCGGGAAAAACATCGGCAAACTCCTTTACAACGGCGACATTTTCAACGGATCGTTTGGTAGGCTCTGTCGAGACCACACATGCCATGTAAAATATTCCTTCTTTGTTGTTATGACGTCGTACTTTGGCAAAAGACATGACAGGCATCCTGGTACGTGGCCGTTCACCTTGAATTATTATTTGCGACCCGTCTGGTGCCAGAACTGCGATTCTTTTTCTTTTACAATCGACTTGAGCATCATTGGATGCTAACCAGTCCATTCCTACAATTACTTCAAATTCTCTGGTGGTGATCGGCTTCAGATCAATAGGGAAAATGGTCCCGTTAATCTCAAGCTGACACCCTGGCATCAGTTCAGAGACATATACATATCTACCACCTGCTACTTCTACCTCCAGTTCTTCATTCAACGGGGTTAAGGGTATCGAAATTTGGGGCATGAATGATGTGGATATAAAGGAGTCGGTGGCTCCAGGATCAAAGAATACATATGCAGGGATCGAGTTTAGTTTAAAAATACCTGTGATAACATCAGTCTTTTCCCGGGCCTCCTCAAACGGTCATCTGGAATGCTCGGGAGACTACTGGTCCACCTCGTGCCTCCTTCCTTTCTCTTCCTTGCTCCTCCCGTGTCCTGTCTCGGGATCCTCCTGTCTTCAGCTGTGGACATTCTGATCGGATATGATCTTTGGCTCCACACTGGAAACATACTCGAGTTGTTTGGTTGCAATCTCGAGCATAGTGTCCCGTCTTCCCACATTTAAAACAATACAATGGTGAGGGACTAGTAGGACAATCTCCCGTATGCTTCCTCCGGCATTTATCGCACCATTTTCCTTCATCCTTCCGAGTCTGACCCCGCGACCCAGATTCTGATTGTTGAGACTTCTTCTGAGAAATCCACAGACGTTCCTCAGCCTTTCTTTTTGCTTCTGCGGCCCTCCTTTCACCTTGTTGGCGTTGCAGCTCCGCCTCACGTTCTACCGCCCGATCAACTACTTGCCGAAAGGTAGTCAGCTTGAGTGGCTGTACAACCTCTCGAATCCGGGTTTTCAATCCCCATACGTACTTGTCTATCTTTCTTTTCTCAGTATCAACCTCATGTTCACAGAATCTAGCTTTCTCCAAGAAATCCATAGTATATTCTTGCACAGAACGAGTCCCTTGTTCCAAATGTAAGAACTCTTCTGTCAGCTTCTTCACTGCTACTTCGGAACAGTATTCTTCAGTAAATTTTGCTTTAAACTGTTCCCAGGTCAACATTCCAAGCAAATCTGAACCCAAAGCTCTACTAAAAACTTGCCACCAATACTGGGCATTCCCAGCGAAAAGGTTGGTAGCAAACTCCACCTTGTCTGCCTCATCACACTTGCTAATCCGAAAAACTTTCTCCGTATGTATCAACCATTCCATCGCTTGTACGAGACTATCAGTTCCCGTAAATTCCTTAGGCTTGCAACTAAGGAAATTCTTATACGTACATTTGTTTTTCACTTCCGAAGTTCCCTCCATGCCTTTACCCTTATCTGCCACGTGTACTCCACTTTCGGCGTGTCCCTCGTCTCTGGGGGCTCCATCATGCACCTGCTTAGCAGTATCCTCCCTATGTGTCTCTACTATAGTAGGTAATAGCTCCCGTACTACATCAGTAATGATAGCTCGTAAATCTGGTTGGTTCCTTGCTGCCTCTCCCGCCTCCCGACGCACTGAGCCCTGTGATCGAGATCTGCCTCCCCTGGAAGCTCCCTGCCTAGCACCTCCTCGGTTCTGACCACTCCTGGTGTTTGCCATCTTCAAAGTTCAACAAAAAGATTAGTCTCCTAATCAGATAACATAAATTATCCTTTTCCAATCCCGAATTCCACTATTTCCTAAGGTTCAAGTCTAGGTATCTACCCTATAGAAACCTAATTCACTTAAACCTCGGCTCTGATACCAACTTGTAACACCCGGCTTTCAATATAAATATACCCGTTTATTTTCCACACTTTAAAACATATTTTATTCAACAAAATATTGCACAGGGTATATATTACAAGAAAAAGGTACAAGTGGTATCTCCCCAAAGCCAGGCTGCTACGGTCATCAGTTCTAACCCCGAATTAGATCCTTCCCTTTAGTAGGGTCTACAGCACCTGCACAGTTAGTATCAACAAGGATGAGCTTTACAAGCTCAGTGAATAATCGATAAGTGTTATAACAACATTAAATTTTCAGCTTCCACATCATATCACAGCCCCTGTGATACCGAGTCTCAAGGACTCAATGTACACCTGTTGAATGTGTGATAAAACTGCCAGCCAAATAGGCCATCACAAAATTTGTATGTGGTCCCACCACAATTACTGCTAATTCGATCGTCACAACATATATGTGGTCCCAACCACAAGTATCGAGTATGTGACCCCACGGAAAGATAGTCCCAATCACAATAACCGATAATGTGGCCCCACAGTAAAAGTAACACTTAGGGATAGATTACTCACATTGATTTTTGGTATACGGTATCTGGTTATTCCTGCCTTCTTACACCCACTATAACTGCTTGGTTTGTACCTATATATTTGTTTATAGGTGAACTACTATTTCAACCGGCATTACTACGGATCACACCATGACTCTGCTTTATATTCTCTATAATTCCAATATGATACCTCGTGATTTATCAAATAAAGAACGGCCAGGTAGAAGATCAGATGGGGTGGCAGGATCCTTTCAGCATTTTAGCCTTTCGGAAAATCCAACAACCAGATCCCATGTAATCGGCCTAGGCACCGTTCTCGTAAGTAAATCATTGGGCATTATTCTTGGAATTACGAATAGTACATAACTTCCACATATAATAGTTTAACACTTTATAAACTATTAAATAAATAAAGTAGCGATTACTCACTTAGTATTGTCGCTGGCTCGTTCCCCGTTCAACTCTTCCGACAACTCCCGAGCACTTCGCTACAAGCTATCGCTCGTTCCTTACCTCTCCCGATCTATTTTTCTCACCAGAACACTCCCCGATATCGTAAGGTTGTTTGGTGTTTGGTGTGGTTTGAAATGAAGGGGTTAGGCCCCTATTTATAGGGCTTGAAAACACTATTCACGACGTCAGCACGACGTCATCACGACATCATCGTTGATGTCATCACGAGGTAAGCGCTTACTTCATCTCTCGGTTACTATTCACACCGGAGTTACTATTCATGCCGGAGCACTATTCACGCCGGAGTTACTATTTATTTATTTTTTTTTTATTTATTTTTTATTTATTTTTTTTTTTTTTGAAAACCGTCGTTACATCTACCCAGCGAGTAAAACTACAGAGATTAGGCGAGCCATCCAAGATTTTCAGCAGAAGCCTGGAGAAGCATTCCACGAGGCTTGAGATCGTTTGAAGGAATTGATGCGCTCTTTTCCTCACCACGACATTCCGAAGTGGCAGTTAGTAAGGTTATTTTTTGAAGGGGTGAATGAAACAAACCAAGCGATGATCAACGCATCATCCAGTGGTACCATCATGATGCAAGATCCCGATGAGGCTTGGCAATTTCTGGAACAGCTTAGTAACGGATCAAAAGCAAATTTTTCCACTAGGAAGCCGGTAAGCACAGCTGCTACGGTAGGCGCAGACGCAGATTGGAAAAAGGAGGTCAAGAAAGATGTCACACCCCAAACCACGATGGTGGAATCGTCTGAGGGCGGAAAGGGACATAGCATCACAACTGTAACGCCCCAATTTTTACAAACCATTTTTATTACATAAAAGCATATTTTACAGCATACGGTCCAAAAACCATTGTTTTTGTTCTGAAATACAACAAGGGGTGTTACAAATACATATCAACAACCATAAAGTTTAAGAGAAGGGATTTAATCAATACCAATACATGATAGTTGTATCCAGCTCCACTCTTTTACACTCTAGGACTTATTTTACATCTTCAAACTATCTCACAACATCGCACCTGAACCTGGAATACATGGCATAAAAATAGAATACGTAAAACAAAATGTCTCGTGAGTTACATGAGTTTTAGACACAAACATCTAATCTTCTTTTTCAATCTTGTGTAAAAATTTTATAATATAATCATTTGCCAAAACTTCATAGTATTAATATACTATAACTTTTCATCTTTCAAAACCATTTTATATCTTTCAAAACTAGCTTCTTTCATACTTTCTTTGACTGGTTTTATAAACTTGTTGGATTTTTATACTTAGGGCTTTAATCACAATAAGTGATACCCCAAGTCTCTACAGCTAGAAAGAACGGATCAATCCTCACAGTAGAAGTGCTGAGGCAGCCTACTTCGCGAAGGGGTTTTCCCCAGTAGACTCCTTACCTAACCCGGGTAGGTTGGAACATAGTTCCCTTACTAACATTGCTAGCTACAATACCAGTCATATATAAAAATACTCTTTGAAAACTGAAACAGTACTTGTACACATTATGGCTAAATGCCAAGCTTTAGACTTAAATATGCTTTTACCATAATCTAGGCTATTGCCAAAATCATACTTTCAAATATAGCAGTTTACTTTCCATATAAACTAGGAAATAAATCATTCTTGCAAATATTTTCACACATAAAAATATTATATGGAAATCTGAAAAATACTTACTTGCTTGCCATGTATCCCAAAATGGATAAAAATGCTACATGTACTCACCTTATAATTCTTGAAAAGTCGATTAGTTGTCCATTGGTTCTTTACCCTTTCGATGTCAAATTACTTGACTTGCACCTATATATAGTATATGATATATTAATTTACATTCTAATTGACTCTATAACATGTTAGAGTCCTTATTTTATCATTAATGGTCAAAACAAGTGTATAACTTTTAAATGCCCAACTTTAATTAACGCGTATATTATACATATTTTACTACAGTACCCTCGGGAGGTCGTATTCCCGGTTTAAAAATTTTCCATGTGTTTTCACACCATTTTAAGCTTGTGGTATGAATTATAGACCAATCGGACAAGTCTAACATCAAGTTCCAAACTCAAAATTGGACAGAATGCTCACTGACATGGAGCACGACTCGTGCTCTTTTTGTTCTTGAGAGTGCACGACTCGTGCACTTAGTAGAATGCTATTTCTTGGCTCTACAGTGGAGCGCGACTCGTGCTTAGCCAAGGCAAATATAGGCACGACTCGTGCCCTTGCTGCAGACCCTTTTTCAGTCCGATTTTTGAGCTGCAGACCTCTATTTTTACTTATTAAGCACTTAATAGTTAACTTAATCTTTTTACTATCATTCCATGACTAAAACCCTTAGTTTACATCAGGTTTTAACCCATGGAATCACTGATTCCAATTCCAATTTCACAAAAACCCGTTTTTTGATATTTTCACCAAAAATCCAAATTTTTGAAATTAACCACTTAGGATTGTCTTAATACATCCTATGTGATCATTTGGACTTAACAAAACCATAAAAATCAGCCTTGATCTTACAAACCCGTAAATTAGGGTTCTTGAGCAAAATTTCACAATTTCAATAACTCTTTACAATTTAAGTGTATCTACTTGATGTTTTAGTTTGACTTGATGGAAATGAACTTCTGGAAACATTTCATGAACTTCATAAATCGAATTTTCCAGATTCCACTCCAAGAAGATGATGAATAGTAGAAGTTCTTACCTTGTTTACTTAGGAACCTTCAATTCCAACTTTAATTTCTTGCAAGAATTTCTAAGCTCCTTGTTCTTCCCGTGCCTTCTTGCCCTCTCTCGATTCTTCTACTGATTTCTGGAAAAGAGAGTGATAACTCTCTCTTTTATGTTTAATTTTTATTAAGTATTTACACTTTTAGTCCCTAGTTTCTTTCTTTTGTTCAAAAGTGGTCCAAAAGCTCACATCTTTACAAACCAAGTTCCGTTAACTACTAATTTAACATTTTCTTGACATTTTGGTCATTTTCATGTCAAATGACCATTTTGTCCTTTTTAGTCGAGATTCACTATTCACGCGGTGAAACTCCAAATTTCGCATAAACTCTTATTGCTTATATTATTATCTCACAGATACATATTATTTTACATAATGGTCTTATAATGTGTCGAAAGACCGTTTTACCCTTTTTATGGTAAAATGACTAAATTACCCTTACAACCATAATTCCTCATAAAGTTCACATATAAAATTTATATTACACACATCTTAGTTTACATATTTATATTATAAATTTTTGGTCGTTTCAACAACAATTGCATACATTGAAACATAAGTAGATAACAACCATCATACATTATAATTGGAAAGTTACATTGTTCAAACGGTATTGTTTCAACCCAATTACAGTATGATAATGAAATAAGTAAAAGAGACGTCTTCGCGTCCCATTCCAAAAGGTTAGTCGGACCTGACTAATTGTTACCTGAGAATACAAGTAATTTGAAAGAGTGTCAACATTACGTTGGTGAGTTCATAAGATTTTTGTATGAGAAAAATCCATAGTCCTTTTTTTCCTTGTAAAGAGATAGTGTTTGAAAACAGAAAATCCAATCTTTTCTTATAAGTGAGTCGTAGTCTTAAAACACAAAGACCGAAAAATGTATACGTGTTTCTATACTTGAAAATAGTATTGCATAGTCTTATTCTTGTACGAAACCATGTAAATACAGGTTTATTCATAGATTAATTGTAGATCTGATTCCGTAAAACCTTTACGTAGGTAAAATCGAATTTTTATTTATATCTTGATAAAATGTAGTTTTAATTTCCATAAAACTTGTATGTATAAGTAAAACCATACTTATATTTGTAACTTGTTAGAATGTAGTTTTAATACCATAAAACTCGTATGTATATGTAAATCGTACTTATGTTCATATCTTAATGAAATGTAGTTTTAATTTCCATAAACCAGTGTGTATAAGTGAAGCCATACTTATATTTGTAACTTGTTAAAATGTAGTTTTAATACCATAAAACTCGTATGTATAAGTAAAACCGTACTTATATTTGTATATTGATAAAATGTGGTTTTAATCCCATAAAACATGTATGTATAAGTAAAAATCATACTTATATTTTGTGTAGAGCAACATATAGTTTTATATTTATGTAAAACCATTTGAAGATGTTTTTTCCCAAACTAAGGATATTCGTTGTCGTTCATGTGAGTTATTATAACCTTGCTATGACTGTATGTAGGCCTGCCACGACGTTCTTCAGACGTCGCAATGTTAAGACATTTGTCACCCCAGACCTGCCGGTCTAGCTGTAGCTAGCAGCTTAGGTGCGGGATTGTCAGTCCCGTATAGATCTATACACAACTATCTCGCTCACGAATGATTGAGGTTATAATTCAGGACTTAATGCGTACATCTTTCAGTACTGTGAAGAAATGTCTCACATAACCACCCAACGTGATGTTTTATCCTAGTTCGTACTGAAATGAAAACCCTTTTGTATTTGTAATTATCAAGATATACTCATGATAATTATAATGTAAAATCTTGCTTGTAAATATAGTGAAAACTCATTTGTATTCGTAATTATCAAAATGTCCATGATAATTATAGTATGTAAATATACTGAAAACTTCTTTACGTTTGTAGTTATCAAATTGCCCATGATAATTATAGTATGTAATAATTATATATTTATATAATTATCTTTAGTATTTCTGTCGTATCTTTGTCGTTCGTTCCATAAATTATATCCATTATAATTTATATAGATGTTTTCGTTGTGTTAACGTATTTAAGCTTAAAGGATGTCAATGAGTTGAAAAGTATATTTTCTTGCATCTAAGGCACCAAATATACTAATAAGATAGATTTAAAGTTTATCAACATGTCATGGCAAGAAATTTGTTTTAGTCATCTTACATAAGTGATGGCAACATTTTAAATCTTGTCATTTTGTCAAAATGATGGTAATCTTTCCAAATGGTCATTTTCCATACACATTATTTTGAATATAGTCATTTTTGTTTAAAATACCAACTTCCTTGTAAGAATATCATTTCCCAAGTTTATTATGACGTTATAAGTCTAAATAGTCGTTATTACCTCAAATTGACGTTCTTTTTATAAATCACTAGAAAAGTCGTATTTCCGGTCACAAAAACATATTATTCCTATAATAGTCTATTTTTAGTATACCGTTGTAATAATCATATTTTTATGAACAATAACGAAATAACTTATTTAGATGATTATAAATAACATCTTTTAAGATATTTCCCACAAAAATGGTGTAATAACTTGGTTGTAACCATTTTTGTTAGAGAATAGTGTTTCCGGTTACAAAAACGTAGTTTTTACTAGTTTTCGTTTTTATGACGTTTATATTAAAGATCTAGTACTTTTACACAATTTATTTATAGTTTTGTAACTTTTACACAAACATAATACATCATAATGTTCGTAATACATAGATCTAACCATATTTCATGTCAAAAACGTTTTTACACAACTACTAGTTTTATAAACTTGTGTAAATCATTATTTATAGAATATAAACACATATAAACTTGTGTAAATCATCATTTTTAACATGTAAACTTGTATTCTTTCCCCTAAAAGTTTAGAAAATATGAAAATGAGGGGTATGAACTCACCCTTGATGCGTGCTTTACTTAGAAACAAGATAGTTCTTGCGGTTTACGGTAGAATGCAAGATCTAAGCTTCATAGCTCGAAGGACCCTTGGACAAAACTATTACCCAATAGTTTTACGTTGATGTTAGTGTGTGTAAATGGAATAAAACTTGTGTAATAATGTTTAAAATCACTAGATGAAGTATCTTACCAAGAATGAGATGATTTACTCTTGAAATGGTGTAAGATGGTGGTGGTTTGTGGTGGTTTATGATGGTGGTGGATTAAATAGGTGGTGGAGATGGTGAGGGAGAGAGTGAGCCGTGGGTGTTGAGAGAGAGATGAGAAGAGAATGAGTTTGCTTGGAATGTTTCAAATGAGATGTAAACTACCTTTATTAGATTTCTAGATTTTTAGACTTTTACTTTTTTGTAAACTAGCCTTTCAAATCCTTGGTCTTGAAACTTGTGATCTCATGGGAAAGAGGTGGGAATCAGCCGATGGGGTAGGGGGTGGGTGTAGGGTGGGTTAGTTTTAAATAAAATGGTAATATACTTATATAAATGTGTGATTTTTATAAAATAGTAACACGTTTTAGTGAAATTTTATGAGTTTTCGACGAAACGAAGTTCTAAATAAATATTATGTATAAAAACATTGTAAAACATTTAATTAGATTGAGTCGTAGCTCATTGAACGATGAAATACGCGTTTAAGCGCAGTATTCTTCCGATTACGCGTTTTTCGGCATTTTACCGAAAATTGTATTTCGCTTTGAAATTAAATACTAGATAGTATTACGTTTCATAATATATGATTTGTTATTCCATATTTGATGTTTAAGGCACCACGTTTTGTAACTTTCACATACGAACTCCGTTTTCGACGTTCTATATATCCACAGGTTCGTATTTACGAATACATCGTTTTATGAATATTATTATTCTCAAAATAATAATTGTATGAGTATTGAATTTTACGCTACAGTAGTTTACTATCCGTATTTTCGGCGTTTACTCGATAATTGTTTTGAATTAGCGCACGTAGTATTATAATATCTAATAATACATCGTAAAATTATGAAAATATTACTTTTCAACATATGGATTAACGTGCGCTTCATTTGACTACAGTTGACTTTTCTTGACCAGAATTTACTTTACAATTAGCACATCATCTACCCGTTAGAAAGAATTTCGTCCCGAAATTTAGCACTTGAGTAGATCCTCAAGGGTTTGGGAAGAGATGTGGATATTTCTGTTTCATTTGGTCCTCATGCTCCCAAGTAAATTCAGGTCCACGCTTGGCGCTCCAGCGGACCTTCACTATCGGTATGCGGCTTTGTTTCGTTCTTTTGATATCTCTGTCCATGATCTCCACGGGTTCTTCAACGAAATGAAGGTTCTCGTTCACTTCAATCTCGTCGAGTGGAATGACAAGAGTCTCATCGGACAGACACGTCTTCAGGTTTGACACGTGGAAAGTGGGGGTGTACATTGTTGAGTTCCATCGCAAACATGGAGAGGAAGATCGCTTAGATGGCTGAGGATCAAAGAAAGAGAGACAATGGTAAGTTGTCGAGTACTACGTAAATCAATCCAAACCATACTCAACGGGCAGGGAAGGAGCATGTGAATGTCGTCGAGGCCGAGTGGAGGAAGGTGACTGTTGAGGACTTACTAGGATATGAAGATGAAGATGAGATTAAAGGGAAGAGTAAAGATGGAGAAGAAGTTAAGGTTGAAGAAGAGAAAGATAAGGATGAGGAGGAGATCCAAGTTGAGAAGGAAACTCAAATCAAGCAGGACAAGGAGGTCCAAGAGGAGGAGCAGCCAATGGTGGCTGGCATTAAACAAAGGAAGAGGATAAGAAGGAAAAGAAAAAGTAGGAAGTACCAAACAAATCAACTGGGCTATCAATGAATCAACCCATGTGGGATGAGTTGAAGAATGCTCCTGAAGATACAAGGATTCTTCAGGAGATGTGTGAGAAAAATGGAAAGAGCAAGACTCACACACATGATATGGTGAGGTTGACGGTTAAAGCTAGTGAGGCATTGTTGGGAACATTGCCTAAAAAGGAAAGAGATCCTGGATCTCCGTTGATTACTGTCATGGTAGGATATGTGGTTATTAGGAACACCTTGCTAGATTTGGGGGCAAGTGTTAACGTGCTACCAGGATATTTGTATGACAAATACATGAATGAAGAGTTGGAGCTGGCAAAGACGGTTCTACAACTAGCCGATCAGTCAACTAAGGTGTCAAGGGGTAAATTAACAAATGTGATAGTGAAAGTTGGTGATTTCTTCTACCCGGTGGATTTCTTAGTCATGGAATACGAGAGTTTGGAGGACGCGCCCGCGCTGATCCTGGGACGTCCATTTTTGGCTACGGCTGGTGCTATTATGGATTGCAAGACGGGAGATTTGGATATCTCCTTTGGGACTAGGAAGCATAGACTCAACATGTTTGGGAGTCTCATATCTCTACCACAAGGGTATGATGAGAAGTATTGGAATAGCATTCCGCTGATGGAACCAAGAACCAAAGATAAAGGAAAAATATGGACTCGAGCAGGTGAAGGTGGAAAAGAAGAGATCCTGAAGGAGACAAGAGAACATGCGCTATCAACCATTGATAAGGTGCAGCTGCTTGACATGATGGAAATGATGGAATTAAAACATCAGCATTATGAAAAGGATTCCCGGTGTAGGGAGGCGAAAGTCTTCCAGCTCCTGGATGCGCAGCAGCAGTGGATTAGCCAAGTCAGCGATCGGATGACGCAACTCACATCATTGCTGGCAACGATGGTTCACAACTTTGCACCCGAGATGAATAAGATGATGACTCGGAAGGATCGTGAAGAGTAGGAGGAATTCGTCCGGCTGAAGACGTTAAACTTAGCGCTTGTTGGGAGGCAACCCATCCTTTATAGGTTAGGTATAGTGTTTCTTAGGAGTAATTAGGAAAATATTATCATCATCGTTGTAGGAAAATATTATCATCATCCTTTATAGGTTAGGTATAGTGTTTCTTACGGGTTCCACCTGAGTTAGCGGCGCTATCTAAGAACCTTACAGCGCTAACTCCAAAAAGTCAAATTCCTTCATTAAGCTTTTAATTGGTTCAGCCAGTGGCCATGGCTCTCCGGAACTCATCCATAAGGACCAAAGGCTTGTCAACAATCATACATATGGACATGCATGGTCCATGCATGTCTAACCTTAACCCTAAATCGTAAGAACAAGAATAATCCCAAGAATTCATTGCATGGCTCGAAAGGAATAGGGAGTAAGTCTTAGTCACGAACCAAGAAATTCAAAGGAGTGTTCTAAGTCAAGTTTGTGTCCTGGAATCCTTCAAACTCTAGTCATATCATCGTAGAGGTCAAATAAGCAGTAAAACATAGCTAAGCCTTAACTAAATGAAGACACTGAAGGATTAGTAAATAAAAGGACTTACAAAGGTCCTTAGCTTAAAGGTAAAAACCAGAAAAATAGAGTAGATGATCCTTCAATCTCTTAGACTCCTTATTCTTCTTCAAAATCTTCCGATGAGCAATAGATAAGAAAAGGGGGGAACGGACGTCTAGGGTTCGCTCAAAAGCTTTCAGAGTCGTCAATAAATGAACTCTCAAGGCTAGAGGTCTTTATATAGGGGTTAAGTCCTAAATTAGGGTTTAGCATATGCAGTACATAGCATTCCTAATAAGGGAAGTTAGCGGTGCTATCGCCGGTCTAGCCGCATATTACTACGCTACTCATCGTGTCACTAACATAGAAGAGATAATGTCGCAATGAGTCCAAGGGAAAAATGGTAATTCCTGATTCAAAAGGGTTATACCTGAAAACGGGTCTTACATGATACCAAGTAAAAACAAATAAATATACACACTAGGTTACATGAATTAGACTGGGACCAATCTTCAAGAAAAATAAGATCATTTGCATATACCCCTTTAAACAAACCAACACTCTCCGCCTTACAATTAAATGCATGTAGGCTTTTTATCGCTAATATAAAGAAAAACAGAGACAACATGTCTCCTTTCCTGAGACCCTTATGTATCTAGAACTCATCCATAACAGAGCCATTAACAAGAACTAAGGCCCTTGCATTCGTCAAGCATCCTGCAATCCACCTCCTCAAGGTATAACCAAAGCCCAATTTCTCCATGTTAACATTAAGAAAATCCCAACTTAACGAATCATAGCATTTTTCAAAGTCAAATTTAAAAACCAGAAGACTTTTCTTACAATACGGTACCATGCCATAACCTCATTTAGCATAAACATACATACCTTTAATAAAGGAAGAATGCTCTCGGCTAACACTGTAACACCCCATACACTTACAACCATTTTCATAAAGAGTTTGAGTTTCCCAAAAATGTGGTTTGTCAAAAACCATTATGTGTACATATTTACATCGTCAGAAGTAGGGGGATTACAACTCCACAACATCAAGAGCATAGTTTAGAGTAGCAAAATACTAGACCTATGCAAAAGGTCTTCTATTTCTTCACTAAGTCTTCATGCTCCTAGCTCCTCTCATCCTAAGTGCATAGCATTTAAAAACACATATAATACGTAAGAAATACGTCTCATGAGTTACATAGGTTTTAGACTCCAATGTAAGCCATAACTTTTGTTATAAAAGAACAATTACATCTTTTAGTCATCAATTATCAAAAGAAAATTTTCATCATTTGGTCATCAATATATGGAAATCTAGGATCAAGAATTGACACAAGGAAATAGAAAACAAGTCATCATAAAATCAACATTTACGGGCTCTCCCATGTTATACACTTCTCCATAAGGCAAGATACCCTTACCTTACAAGGTCATGCATTCGTAACGGTCCAAGGTATCGGAAAGCTTCCGAACTATCGAGCATATTACCCAAAATATCGGAAAGCCTCCGAGCTACTAGGGTTAGATCCAAAGTATCAGAAAGCCTCTGAACTACTAAGGACAAAGTCAATCCAAGACTGGATGAAACAAATTCAATCCAATGCAAGGTCAACATAGTAGACTGCTACTTTGCACCCCATTAGCGTCTAGTCATCATGTCCAGACTTCCATATGAATGCATTCACCACAAAACAATTCAACATTATCCAAATTCAACAAATTCCAAAACCGTAAAGACACTTGACTTTTAAATCACCATATGATTGTGCAAAAGGCTCAATGTGTCCACTTTGACTAAAAATTTGAGCCATGATTCTAAAAAAATTTCAAACCATAATGCAACAATTATTTCATCTTTCATCAAAACATTTATTTCATCTTTCATCGAAACAATTATTTCATCTTTCATCAAAACAGTTATTTCATCTTTCATCAAAACAACTATTGCATCTTTCATCAAAACAATTATTTCATCTTTCATCAAAACAATCTTTTATTCATCATATGGAAACAATCATAGTTTCCAATTAATGAATATCAAAATGTTATTCAAATTCATAATTTAAGGACTTATATTGGCTATGTACTCGAAAATATCCTCATGTACTCACCTCGAGGTCACGAAGGGTTTAACTAGGCTTCCAACGTTCCTTTACCCATTCCTTGGTCACCAATCACTTGATCTCCACCTATTGAGATCATTTATAGCATATATTCATCAATATATATCATAATTACACTCTTCTATCAATAGTTCTTTAATTTACTTAATTCATTATGTCATTTACTAATGACTATACAATACAATATTCCATAACATGATCATAACTCAATTATTCATTTTCAACAACTTAACTACTACCATTGTCATAATACATAACTATCATCAGTATTACGCTTATAACCCATAACAAGGCTTCATTATGATTTCCTTTTAGCAAACTATCATTACGATGTCAACTCCTTGCTCATTTATAACAACTCATCATCATTCCATCACCATGCATCCATAACTTTGATCAGTATGACCAACACCCAATCTTCATCTATGAGAGTCAACTTAACTTGATGATTCAATGGTGTTTAAGGTAAAACTTTTTACCAACTAAACATCATCTAAGCATTAGAAACACCATACAAGCATCAAATTTCATGAAATCTCCCAAAAATTAGGTTTCATCCAAGAATCAAATTACTATATCTTTGACTCAAATAATTTACATAAAAATGATTCTTACCTTGCAAGGATTAATTTGCCCCAAAAACCCCCTTGAATTAATGAAGATTGAAGCTTGGATGATCAAAACACACACTTATACACCAAGAAAACACATAGTGTTCTTAAGAGGATTTTTCTAGAGAGAATGAAGAAGAATGGCTGGAAATACCTCAATTCTCGTCAGGGACGGAACACGACTATCATATTTAGGGGGCCGAAACCAAAAGTATATAAACAAGTTTAATTTATTCTAAAGTATCGCATATTAAAAGTCTAAACAAGAAAATTAACATAAAATAGTATATTGCCCATCAAAGTAGAACTAGTCTAACTTTTGCGTTATTGAAGTCTTATAAAATCGTCTCTAAATTATTTTTTCCGGCAAGTTCTTTTTCAAAATCTAAATCGATGAGTAATAAACAATAAGCACTATAAATTTTACATTATACAAATAAATAATAGAAAACAAATAATGAACTTATGAATAATAATAGTAAAAGTTATGGCCTGTCAAATGCCAATTACTATCACATGGATTTACCTAATAAAGTGAATCCTTCCTTTCCATATAACTGATAAAAAGCAAGAGAGAGAAACCGAGAAACAATAAGATAGAAAAGAAATAGAATACATACAGTTAATCCAAGCGACCAAGCCTGAAGCCTCCAAGTCTCCAACCAGCGACGGAGAGTTAAGAAGTCTTGAGAGAGACATCGGCACGTCGGCAGCTGGGCAGCGGGTTTATTGCACATCGAAGGCCAAACCTCGCAATCTAATCTCCGACGACCAGTAGAAAGGAGAGTAGGAGATAGCGTTCAAACTTCAAAGGCGGCAAAAAACCTGGCGACCAGAACATCGTACGAAGGCGGTAGGAGGCAACAGTGCCGGGACGATGTTGTACTTCTGGTGAGTTCCGAAAATCTGTTATCGGCAGTCGGAATACAATTTTCGGATATAAAGTATTCTTGAAACTCAAATCTTGAGTTTCAAAGTTGTAAATTGGACTAGATGTTTAAATTTTTTATAGATTTTGATAGGTATACATTTCCTTATTTACAGAATCCAAAAAAAAAAAAAGATTAGTTTTGATTTGTTTACCAACTTTTTGAAATTTTCGTTATTGGGTATTTAGTGTTTTAGTCGATAATTAAATTTCATATATATCTTGTTATCTGCAAACCAAGGAGGCAAATTTGTCATTAAGCTAAATATTCTATGAATCTGTTATATAACACAGGATAATAAACTATAAAACCGGGGAGTCCATGGCCTCCCCTGGCCCCTAAGACAGTCTGCAACTGTTCCCTTCCATAATGGTAACATGTTATAGTGGAGTACACTTGGCAATCTAAAAAGGAGCTTGGTGTCTAGAAATGGGCTGAATTGGAGAATTCACACGTCTGCAAGCGCCAAAAATCCACCCAGTTCGGTTAGCTCATGCGGCCCACGCATCCCGTAGTGTAAATCTCAAGCGGCTCGCTCACCCTCAGCATAGCCTCAAAACTCTACTTGCAGTTTTCTCCCAACTTCCCAAGGTCATAACTTTATCATATTTTAACCATTTTCTACAAACCATATATGTATGGAAAGCTAAGAAAGAGAACTACAAGTTACTCTTACAGAAGTTCTTCCAATTCTCGATATATTTTTCGGTATTCAGGTCCAAACTAGACCATTCATTAAATTTTGGCTGATTTTTCCCATGTTCAACCTTCCATAACTTATTCATACCATATCCAAATGTCTCCAATCTTTTTCCTGTATTCTTATCTCTTAAAGAACTTCATTTTTTGTACTTTGCACATTGTTCCATTCTCATCCCAATTTGAGTTATTCATTCATAAAGCCATGCACAATATCACCCTCAATGGCCCACTTAACCTAGCTTTTTTTCAGCGAAGTTGTTACCCTCACTCTATTCAATTTCACCCAAAATTCTAACATACTCAATTTGAGGCACGATATCAACCTGTATGGCAAGGCCCTTATCGATCTGAGCATCAATGGTGGCCATACACTTTTGATGTTGGACTTTCAACTCATGATCCTTCACTCACCGAACCACAATCTAATTACAAATGACTTATTTTAAGTGTTGTAGCTTCTTCTTGAAAGAAACCATGGCATTAGTCGCAACTATACCATCATTACCCCCATATATCCACCACTAACTGATGAAAATCATCTATCTCCAACCAAGAATGGAAATAACGAAAAGGAGTTATACCATAGTCCGCTACCAACTCCTTTAGTAGGATAGGTCTGTGATCAGGAACACCACTCTCCAAAACCACATTGATGATACTAGGAAAAACATCATACAGACAATCTGAAACTAGAAATCAATCTAGTTTATTCATTTTGCGAGCACATTTATTCATCCAAGGAAACGAGAAACCACCTAAAGGAACATCAACAAGCTGAAAAATGAATGAATTTAATAAATCAACGAGCCTATCATTGAACACCACCTGCTTCCCGAGCCTCATTAAAATCTCCCAACATCACAACTTCCTTTTCCCACCTATGAACCAACATCAATAATGTGAACCACAAAGATCGTTTGTCCAACATAGTTTGGGGAACATAAACAGAAATAAACATAAGAGGCAAGTCATTAGGTAACCAAACACCTTCTATAACAACATAAATTTCATTACAAAAAACTTTGGGCTTCTGAAAAACAATATATTCCAAATACACAACTACCCCTCGATCTACCTCTAAACGAACTACAAGCAAAATCAAAATGCATATTACCCCACAACTAATGAATAGTCCACAAATTAAGATGTAAGAGCTTAGTTTCCTATACTACAAGAGAATTGACCCGATGTAAATGACACGAGTTCTAAACCCAACGCCCTTTAACAATATCCCTAAAACCTTGTATGTTAATAGATAAAGCATTCATTGGTGTACTGTAGCATCTCCATTTCCAACAATTATCCCAACAAGGGTGGCTTCACAACCCACCATGTCAAAACCCAAAACACATCCTACTTCAATTGTTCTTTCCAGTTGATCAATAATAGAAAACCAAATCTCTGTTTTGGGGATTCATCGGAATACATAGAAAAAGAGTTGTGGTTTTCTTGACATTTGACTGCATCCGAACAACCAAGACTCACCGAATGGCCATGCATAGGAGGTACCGACCCCATAGAAGCAGCAGGTGCACGTTCCAGTGAGTGAGACATCCCACCGGTCATTACAGCACCATCATGACTAACACCACTATCACCCAATTTTTCAACCAACATGTTACCCACACCCGGAGGGGGGACATTGCATGGGGGCATCAACATTTAGTTTAGTGAATTCTTGTGCAATAAGTGGACCTAACCTGAATGGATCATCGTCTATCTTCACCTCACCAATATTGCCCTCGTTAGAAAAAACCATAACAACGTCTTCCTCTTCATCGTTAACCAGTGGGTCTCGTAAAGCATTTTCAATCGTTTCTACAATAAACCCCAAGGAGCTCTCCTTATTATATTCCCAATCCCGACTCCCTTTGTCCCTAACCGAATCCATGACCTCATCATCAGTATGTTTAACAAGAAAATCAGGAGTCCAACTACACAGTTCCTTTACCCGTATAGTGTAATCCACACCACAAAGATAGATTGTAATTGAAGAAAACACCAGAGAAGAGTGAAAAGATTTAACAAATAACCGAGTTCTTATTATCCGTTTCATCCATAAAGACCAGTCCACCCCCTCCACGTACACTCTTCTTGCACATAGGTTGGTTCCAAACAAAAAGATGGCACAAATTAATAATTACTAACCCATTACCCGGTAGAAAACCTTATTCTTCATTTCTTGTCAATTAACTCACCACATCAGTAGATAATAGGGGTGGCAATGGGTTGGGTTGAGCCTTTAACGGGTCGACCTGTTTAATAAAATGGGTTGAAAGTTTGTACCCAACCCAACCTGTATACTTAAACAGGTTGAAAATTCTAACCCAACCCAACCTTTTTAGTAAATGGGTTGAAATCAGGTTGACCTGTTTAGTGTTTTTTCAACCCAACCTGTTTAATAAATGGGTTAAACATGGGTTGAACTATTTAAAATTTCCAAAAGTACCCCTTAAAAGTTAAACATTGTAATTTATAAATCCATAAGTAACCATAAACCAAGTTCATAACAAAGCTCAAACCAAGTGCTTACAACCATAAAAATTATAAAGTCGTAATTCAAACACGAATTAATATCAAAATTTTATGTAACTTGACTTTCACTTTCCCCAACTCGTCCACGACTTCCACTTTCGGTATGATTGTCATCTTGATCATCCATCTTCTCCGTCATGATAGCACAACAAAGCTCCTGAAGTTGGGATTCTATATTTGCTACAAAAATATACAAATTGATTTTAATTATTAGTTATAATGAATATTAAATAATATGTAAGAAGTTAAACCTAACCTTCTCCAAATACCCAATCTCTTAAACAAATAATAGTCTCAACTATAGAGGGTGTCAAAGAGCTTCTATAAGCATCTAGTACCCTACCACCCGTGCTGAAGGCGAATCTGATGCAACGGTTGAGATAGGAACGGCTAAGATGTCCCTAGCCATTCGAGCAACGGTTGGATAACGAATCTCATGAGTTTTCCAATAATCCAAAATGTTGAAATCGTTAACTCGAGGCATTAGTTTCTCCTCTAAATAACACTCGAGTTCGGATTTCACGACTTGAGAAGTAATCTTATTTGAAATAAGTGAAACATCTTCTAATGCCCTCATATTCTACAAACAGAAATGGCAAATCGTGTCTCAGAATAGCAGTAGCTAATAACTCACGAAATGCAGAAGCGTTAAATTCTAGAGCCCTGTTCTTTAAAGAACCACCACCACAATCTGATATCATTTGACCAATATCCTTAAATCGATTTTTTGTGCAACCTTTTAGACGGCGTATCATATTTCCGGTACCCATTCTACTTTCAGCATTATAAACTCGACCACATTTTTTACACTTACATTGTGCATCTCCCTTTTCATTGGGTTCGAGAAATTCAAAGTAAGTCTATACCTCAGATGTGAGTTTCCTACGACGTTTGGCTGTGGCATCGACAGATGAATTGCTTGGCTTTAATGGCATCTTTTATTTCCTCTTCTCATTGGTCTTTGGTGGAGGTGTAGGAGTAGGAGATTTGAGATCATCTTCTGAAATTTTGACTGCATCCATCTGAATCAGAAAAATAACATCAAATTAGAAAATAACTTAAACGAAAAAACTAAAATAAAAATCGATTAATGATGTCTGAAATCAGGTTTAGAAAATCGATTACTGAATCGTCTTCTAGATATGAAATCAGGTTGAGAAAAGAAGAAACTAGAATGCGAGAAATCTACAATACCTGTGTTCTTCTGATTGTGTTCTTATTGGTATTTTTTCGTGATTTATGATGAAGAAAGGCGGTAGTCGAATCAGTCATAGTGCGAGAAACTTGAAAGTTCAAAGAGAAACCGATAGGGGATTAATTAGGGATAGTCCGATAGTTTGAGATTTGAGAATGAATCAATACTTTGCCGGCAAGAAATTAAATTCTGAGCTTGTGTACAGTACGACGGGTCATTTCCCCATTAAACCAATAAAACCTAATTATCGAATAAAACCTAATTATCGTGTGTGTGTGTGTGTGTGTGTGTGTGTGTGTGTGTGTGTGTGTGTGTGTGTGTGTGTGTGTGTGTGTGTGTGTGTGTGTGTGTGTGTGTGTGTGTGTGTGTGTGTGTGTGTGTGTGTGTGTGTGTGTGTGTGTGTGTGTGTGTGTGTGTGTGTGTGTGTGTGTGTGTGTGTGTGTGTGTGTGTGTGTGTGTGTGTGTGTGTGTGTGTGTGTGTGTGTGTGTGTGTGTGTGTGTGTGTGTGTGTGTGTGTGTGTGTGTGTGTGTGTGTGTGTGTGTGTGTGTGTGTGTGTGTGTGTGTGTGTGTGTGTGTGTGTGTGTGTGTGTGTGTGTGTGTGTGTGTGTGTGTGTGTGTGTGTGTGTGTGTGTGTGTGTGTGTGTGTGTGTGTGTGTGTGTGTGTGTGTGTGTGTGTGTGTGTGTGTGTGTGTGTGTGTGTGTGTGTGTGTGTGTGTGTGTGTGTGTGTGTGTGTGTGTGTGTGTGTGTGTGTGTGTGTGTGTGTGTGTGTGTGTGTGTGTGTGTGTGTGTGTGTGTGTGTGTGTGTGTGTGTGTGTGTGTGTGTGTGTGTGTGTGTGTGTGTGTGTGTGTGTGTGTGTGTGTGTGTGTGTGTGTGTGTGTGTGTGTGTGTGTGTGTGTGTGTGTGTGTGTGTGTGTGTGTGTGTGTGTGTGTGTGTGTGTGTGTGTGTGTGTGTGTGTGTGTGTGTGTGTGTGTGTGTGTGTGTGTGTGTGTGTGTGTGTGTGTGTGTGTGTGTGTGTGTGTGTGTGTGTGTGTGTGTGTGTGTGTGTGTGTGTGTGTGTGTGTGTGTGTGTGTGTGTGTGTGTGTGTGTGTGTGTGTGTGTGTGTGTGTGTGTGTGTGTGTGTGTGTGTGTGTGTGTGTGTGTGTGTGTGTGTGTGTGTGTGTGTGTGTGTGTGTGTGTGTGTGTGTGTGTGTGTGTGTGTGTGTGTGTGTGTGTGTGTGTGTGTGTGTGTGTGTGTGTGTGTGTGTGTGTGTGTGTGTGTGTGTGTGTGTGTGTGTGTGTGTGTGTGTGTGTGTGTGTGTGTGTGTGTGTGTGTGTGTGTGTGTGTGTGTGTGTGTGTGTGTGTGTGTGTGTGTGTGTGTGTGTGTGTGTGTGTGTGTGTGTGTGTGTGTGTGTGTGTGTGTGTGTGTGTGTGTGTGTGTGTGTGTGTGTGTGTGTGTGTGTGTGTGTGTGTGTGAACGGGTTGACGAGTTAAAATCATGTTGGGATTTTCAACCCTAACGTGTGTGTGTGTGTGTGTGTGTGTGTGTGTAAACGGGTTGACGAGTTAAAATCATGTTGGGATTTTCAACCCTAACCCAACCTATTTAATTAAACGAGTTACATGGGTCAACCTATTTAATTAAACGGGTTGAGAATATAAACCCAACCTGCAAATTAATGGGTTGGGTTCGGGTGGGTTAGCAGGTTCGGGTGGGAATAAGCTTACATTATAGACATTATTACCATTAGAAAAACATGCTTCTATGATATCATATGCTTTCTGTTCATGAAACAAGTGCAAGTGCAACTATTTCCTTTTAATGGAATTCAAGCAAAAAGCAATAAAATTGAATAAAATACCAATGAACTATAGAGAACACCACATATTTGAGACATAAACGAGCAGATATGTCATATGCATATACGTTGTGACTTCCGTTGATCATAACTCGCCATCATATGTTTACTATAATTAGATTATATGTACATTCCATATATAAAATATCCTATATATTAACATAAAAGTCAGTATAATTAGCAAGTAAATGACTATTAG
>JAKNSD010000025.1:52816-113281 GCA_023525715.1 Cichorium intybus
ACGGAGGGTTAGTTGAAGTTGGTGAAACGACAAAAAATTTATAATATAAATATGTAAACTAAGATGTGTGTAATATAAATTTTATATGTGAATTTTATGAGAAATTATGGTTGTAAGTGTAATTTAGTCATTTTACCATGAAAAGGGTAAATTGGTCATTTGACCATATGCAGAAATTATTATAAAAAAAATTATTTATAGTTTAGGACTAAAAATGTAAGAATTGTAGTTCCATGTGGCCAAATTTAGTGTTGGTGTAAAAAGTCCAAGGAATGCAAATTCAGGGACTGAAATGTCATTAAGGCAAAGTATGGAAAATATAAATATGAGAAAAATATCTCATAAATGTTTTAGAAGTCAGAAGAGAGTTCGAGAGAGAGCTAGAGAGCTGGAGATACGGGAGTTCAAGTTCACAGAGAGAGTTGAAGCAAGGATTTGAAGAAATCAACAATTGGAATTTGTAATACCAAGCTTTCAAGGTAAGAACTCAATAACCCTAGCTTAGTTCTTCAAGAGTGTGTTGGATAATCTGCAAATCCAACTTCTGATTTTGAGGATGAGGTTAAGTTAATGAATTCATATACCTTATCTAGCTCAAATTAACACAAGGAATGGATTTTTAACCATAAATTGTGGTTAAATCCATACAAATGGGTTTTGAGCTCAAGAACCCTAGAAAATGGGTTTATGAATTCAAAACTGGTTTTAAATGATTTAGTAAACTCAAGGTAACTTAAATGGTGGAAGAAATCAGTTCCTCCTTTGAAAATACCATAAAATGAGTTTTTGAGTGAAAATGGGTGTTTCAGATGATTTTATGTAAAAATGAAGGAATAGATGTTTAAATGCATGAGGAAGTTGTTATTAGGGCCTGGAAGTGACCCTAAGACGATTAAGTCATGTATTAAGAACTTAATGTAAGGACCTAGTGCAACTGTAGTTTGAAAAATCGTCAAATAAGACACTGCACTTTGAGGTCGCGACGCGACCAGGACCTCCGTCGCGACGCGAAGCGGCGATGCAGTTTTGAAGTGAGTCTCCTGCCAAGTGAAGCTTGATTTTGGACTTGATGCTAGACTTGTCTGTTTGACCCCAACTTTTGAACACAAGTCCAATATAGTCCAAAACTTCACAGAAAATTATCGGAATTAAAATATGACCCCTCGAGGGTACTGTAGTAAAATACGTATAATATACGACTTAATTAAAGTTGGTCATTTAAAAGTTATACGCTTGTTTTGACCATTAATGGTATAATAAGGACTCTAATGGGTTATAGAGTCAATAGAAATAAATATTAATGTATCATATATTACATATAGGTGCAAGTCAAGTAATTAGACATCGAAAGGGTAAAGAACCAAGGGACGTCTAATCGACTTCTCAAGAGTTATAAGGTGAGTACATGTAGTATTTTTACCCATTTTGGGATACATGGCAAGTAAGTAAGTATTTTTTTCAGATTTCATATAATATTTTTATGTGTGAAAATATTAGCAATAATGATAAATTTTCTAGCTTATATGGAAAGTAAACTGCTATATTTGAAAATATGATTTTGGCAATAGCCTAGATTATGGTAAAAGCATGTTTAAGTCAAAAGCTTGGCATTTAGCCATTATGTGTACAAGTAATGTTTCAGTTTCCAAAAAGTATTTTTATATATGACTGGTATTGTGGCTAGCAATGTTAGTAAGTGAACTATGTTCCACCTACCCGGGCTAGGTAAGGAGTCTACTGGGGAAAACCCCTTCGCGAAGTAGGCTGCCTCAGCACTTCTACTGTGAGGATTGATCCGTTCTTTCTAGCTATAGAGACTTGGGGTATCACTTATAGTGATTAAAGCCCTAAGTATAAAAATCCAGCAAGTCTATAAAACCAGTCAAAGAAAGTATGAAAGAAGCTATTTTTGCAAAGTATGTTATAAGATGATTTTTTTTTAAAAAGTAAAGAAGTATAGTATGTTTATACTATAAAGTTTTGACAATGGTTTATGTTATATTTGTTACAAAAGATCGAAAAAGAAATTTTATGTTTGAGTCTAAAACTCATGTAACTCACGAGACATTTTTGTCTTACGTATTCTATTTTTATGCCATGTATTCTAGGTTCAGGTACGAAGATGTAAGATAGTTTGAAGTTGTAAAATAAGTCCTAGAGTGTGAAAGAGTGGAGCTGGATACAGCTATCATGTATTGGTATTGATTAAATCCTTTCTCTTAAACTTCATGGTTGGTTGATATGTATTTGTAACACCCCTTATTGTATTTAAGAGCAAAGACAATGGTTTTTGGTAAACCGTATTTTGTAAAATATGCTTTTATGTAATATAAATGGTCTTTAAAAGTTGGGGCGTTACAAGTTGGTATCAGAGCCATAGTTTAAGAGAATTAGGATTGGATCATTCCACTCCTAGGCTTAGGCTTGTGAAATAGTCAGTTAGAATGAGTTACATAATTTTTATGTCTTAAGGAATTAAGTCATTATTTGTTAATGGAATTATATGAGTATATTTATGAGTTAAAAGTAGCTAATTGATACTAGTGAACAGTGGAACCGAGCGGAAACATTGGGAACAACATGTGTAGGTGATTATGGTAATATGGGCCCGTATTATCATAATCACAAGACACGTATTGAGCCTAGTGTAGCCGCGAGGGAATACTGGGAAACTGGTGGAAAAGTAGTAAACTAATATTATGATATATTATGAAATACTAAAGTATTGGAATTTTATAGCAAGATGCGAACTAGAAGTGGCCAAGGATCTTATGCGGAAAATCCAGATCCTAATGCAAGGCCTCCTATTCCTCCTCGACCGCCCAAGCCGTTGATGATGACAATTATAGGGGTGAGGTTAATCCACCTCCATTGACATTGGAGGCAATTCAGAAATTATTACATGACTCTCAAGTACAAACTAGACAAGAAATGACTCGCCTTCTGGATGAACGATTTGGCGAAAGATCAAAATCACAAAATGAAGATAGTGAGAAAAGTGTGGCTCCTGAGGGCACTGACCCAGTACAGACCTCTTCTCAGGGAGATTCTTCTTCCAAATCGCAGCCACAGTTCAAGACTAAAGGAGTGTGTACTTTTAAGGACTTTATGTCCTGTCGGCCTAAGGAGTTCAACGGGGAGATGGACCCGCGAATAACTATTCGGTGGGTGACTGAAATGGAACAAGTTCTTCGCATCTGCCGTTGCGAAGAGGATATGAAGGTAGGATTTGATTCTCAAATGCTAAAGGCGGAAGCTCTTAATTGGTGGAATACTCTCCGCCGAACCAAGGGAAGTGAGTGTGTGGATGCGTTGTCTTGGGAGGAGTTTGTTCAGCGGTTGAAAGGCAAGTTCTGTTCAGCTAGGCATCGGGAGAACTTGGTCAATGAATTCTTTGCTCTTACAAAGGAAAAATAGACAGTTGACGAGTACACTAAGAAGTTTTGTGAGATGTTGCTGTTTTTGGAAGATACATTACCGACTGAGGCTGGAAGGATAAACCGGTATGTTAATGGGTTACCGGGGGACTACTCATTGGAAGTTGGCAAGGCTACTACTCTCGATGAAGCCATTGAATCTGCAGCTAGAGTTGAGAGTATGATAGAGAAAAAGGCCAAAGAACGACAAGCTTTTGGGGAGAAGCGAAATCTTCAGGAATATCTGGAGCAAGCAAGAAGAGTCGTTTTTCATCGGGATTTTCTAAGCAAAGTGAGGTCAAGGAATGTAAGAAGTGTGGAAAGAGGCACAGTGGGGAATGCAAGAAGGGCACTAGTGGGTGCTAATGTGGTCTTCCGGGCCACCAAGCCAAAGATTACAAGGTGAAGGATATTAACGAAGTGGAATGCTACAACTGCCACGAAAAAGGCCATTACAGTACCAATTGTCCAAAGAAGAAGAATGAGACTGTTGTGTTCAAAACAACTCACTTGTAGTTGTTATGTTTACAAAGTCTTAAATCAATTTATCTACCTAATTATATGACTATTAGACTTACGAGTAAGTATTACTCGGTCATTTAATAGTATAGTTTAGGCAAGTAAAAGGGATCGAATTTTCCACAGGGAATTATTAATTAACTTAAAGTCTTAAATTATCAATCAAACAGTTTAGAGGCGAGTTTTAGTAAAAACTCGTAAAACTAAGTTTTGGATGCTTGTAAAATAGGCGAAATAATAAATAACAACTATCGTATCAACACGACAATAAAGAGATAATATGATAAAATTATAACAATGGAAGCTTTCGCCTAGGATTTGTTGATTCATATAAACCTATGTTGATTAGTTTTGATTATGTGCAATGAGTTAAAATAGGTTGCATTAAGTGGTAGGATCATATGGTCAAGTCACCAAATCTATGATTTCTAAGTTAATATATCACAATGATCATGTAACTAAATAACTTATAATCATGAAATATGAATATAATCTAGCATGCAAACATAGTTCATACCCTAATGGTCATAGTGATATGTTCATACAATCAATGGTCATGAATTGCAATTAAATGTGATATAAGTTTTATTTCACTAATCAAGTTTATAACTAAAATAACGTCCCTAGTTAAATGGTCATTAACTAGTCCAATGATATATAATTGTCAATTACACATCAAAATGGTTGATATGATCAATACGTTTAAATGGTAAATAAACATAATCATATAAAGATGGTTATCAAGAATACAAACTTTAATCACATTCAATATGTATAGCATGCAAATTATATATCCTAACCGATTTTAAACTCGAATCAAGAACTAAATCAACACATATTTATATTAACGAATCAACATCACCTAGGCAAAAGCTACAAGGAATCTAGCCTAGCATGGTATCAAGTATACAATAACAATATGAAAGATACATGATAAAAGATACCAACCGGTTAAAATCGATGAATCCTTGCTACAATGATGATCTACGCTCCTTCTTGTAATGTAAATAACACTCAAATACACTTATCATACATTTAAATGGTGAAATACACGAAATAAACTAACTATCAAATGTCAATTCTCTGATTTCTCTCTTGTATTCTAACATTGGTCACCAAAATGGTCGTGCAATGCCCTTTTATTTATAGCTGGAGAAAGCGAGAGGCGCGGTGCGCCTATATCTGGGCGCGGTGCGCCTGGTGGACGAGATCTGTCTCACTTTATCGCTGTAAAGGCCACGTGATGGTTTGCTTTTGAGATCGGATCTAGGGCGGGGTGCGCCCAAAGGTAAGGCGTGGTGTGCCTATGCACATGTTAGGCAACCCGCTTGAATCATTAGATGAACCCATGCTCCATTATTTTAATCTTAAGTAGGCCAGCATGTCGAAAACTGGCATCTTCATGGGCGCGGTGCGCCTGAGTACTGGGCGAGGTGCGCCTTGGCTGAAATCAGATTGGTACTTTGTTTCTTTTAAAGCTCCATTCATATGTATAATCCGATCTTTTGCTCCATATGTGACTTTTAGCTACAAAATGCATTTTTAAGCAAATCAGGAATATTTATTCAAGAAATGTACGAAACTATACTAAAATGACACTGATATCGCCCGGAAAATGTGTATAATTTACGCGATATCAAAATACCCCATACTTGAACTTTGCTTGTCCTCAAGCAATTTTAGAATAATTTTTAGGTTAAAAATCAATCCAAATAAACAAATACAGACACCATAGAAAAAGGTCAATGTCAGTCAACATGGTCAGAATCAGTTTTGTAAGGAACCTATATTTTGAACAAACGTTACCCACTTTTAGCATTGTGAACCACTTTCTTTTGCTACTCGAAGGACGAATAGACTCGTTAAGATTTGGCGATTAGGAGTGTGTATCAGACAAATGAAACAGAGGATGTACCCTGTGGGGGTACTTTTCATCTACCTTTGATGAGGCTTTTATCCTAAAAAAAATAGGGTTTTAAATGTCCTCTGGGCAAACATCTGGTTTCTATAGTTTCACCCTTGTACCGTCCTTTACTTTTTACCGTCTCAAACCTTTCATTTCCTTTTTTTCATTACCAATCATAAAACTTCAATCTTCAATCTCGACATGCCAATATATTCTATATCTTCAATTTTTAGCTCGTTTTAGTCTCTAATTTTTGTAGACTTCTTGATGTTTCTGTCTTTTTTTTTTTTGCTCTTTATTTTCTTGAAGTCTTTAATTAATCGTTGGATTTCTTTGACTTTTTCTTTTCTCAAGAACTTGGCTTCTAAGAATTTCTTAGATGCGTGGAAGTAGATTGTGATCAAGCTGGCGTTATCGATCAATTTTATGACTTGATCCCAATGATGTAAAATAGGGGATCGTCTTCAAAGTTCATCAGGAATCCATGCGATGAATCAAAAATAGTGATGAGAAAGTGGCAATGTAAGGTTGTTTGAGACTTGGGAGTACAAAGGGTTAATCCTTTCAGAAGCCAAGATGCGAATTTTCTGATAAATAATATGCAAGGCTTATTATTTGTGTGTACACATCATCCCAATCAACCTCCTCTAAACGTATCTTAATTCATTAAGCACCTGCATCTGTCTTCCAAACAAGTAGTTTTAAAGTGGTTCGTTAGGCTCAAAGTGTGATCTGTTTGTTCAGTATAAAGAATTTCAAACAAAACTCGGGACCAATCATATGATTCAATCTTTATGACTTGGCACTATGGTATCTGATTTATAAATTTTTCAAAATTTTACCCGAAATTACCCTATAAATGCTCAAAAACAAATAAAATACAAGTGTAAATACTGCAATCCCTACCCCATACTTGGTTAATACAACGTCCCCGTTGTATAAATATTTTATAAAATAAGCATAAGAAAAAGGAGTATTGGAACCGACTCCCCTGAGGTATTGTACACGTGATTGCAGATTCTGAACTTGGAGCTCTTGGAATTGATCGAATAAGATTCATGATATGTCATCGTTTAAGTGCGATCTTATTATTTTTATTTTTAATTTATTTTATTTTTTATTTTTTTTGGACTGAAACGAATGTCAGTCATTCTGCAAAATCATCAGAAATAACAAGCAATATCTCAAGCAACACGGTTAGATATACACACAAATAATAAAACACACCACAAAATAAAAACACACTAAAAATCAAAATAAAAATCCAAATCATATTTTTTTGTTTTTGTTTTTAAATCACCCAAAAAAATAAAATAAAAATATATCAAACAATACCAGTAATGTCAATCCAAATCCTCTGTATCATCAAATCCATGCCCATGTGGCTGATAGTCTCCTCCTGATGGATCGCCATGAGCCCCGCTAGACTGTCCTGCGCTTCCCATCCTCTGATCCCATGTCGGATAGGGATACTGCGGGGGCAGCTGCCATACTGTCTGCTGATACAAGTGTCCCATTAACTGATGCGTATCATCCAGGTAGTGTCCTATGGCATTTGCCTCCTGCTGGCGACGTAGATCCATTTGGCGCATTTCCTCCCGCCTGTTTAAATCCATCTGGACCATTTGGTTATAGAGGAAATTTAAGTTTACCTCTTGTTGTGGTCCTTGCTGCTCGTGCTCGTGCTGGCGGCGTCGGCTCTGTCTGGAAGCAGAGGGCTGTGCTTCTTCTGCCCCAAATCCCGGTGGCGGAGTGGTGGAAGTAATACCGTTGAAATCGAACGTGTTCGGCGCCACCCTCCGAATCATAGTTTTAAAATGTGATTCGGAGAGGATTTTCGGGTGCTCGGTTTTGACTGTGAGCATGTTTATGGAGGAAAAATCGCCCAATTTCTTTGCGATCCGTGTAATCATATTGCCACCGCAAATCGGGCTAAGCGTGTTTTGCCCCTTTGCTCGCTCCCTAAAGAAAACTGCAATCGCGTGTGGGAGATGGAATTTCACTTCGGGGTTAATTGCTCCCCAAAGTGCCGGCAAATCTAGGTACGGGCATTTGTCAAACCCGAATGATTGGTTCACGGTAAACGCAAGGAGACGGTGGAGCATTCTGTGGATTGGATTTTGGATTTGTGAAGCTTTATTGTCTCGTGGTATTGTGTTGTTTACATTAGCTATTTCTTGAAAGAACACACTGCATCTCCCTTCGCTGAATTCGCCTTTGTCATAAGTCGAAAGATAAGTTGGGAAATATGGATGAAATGCGAGCTCCTCGGGGTAGAGGCCTAGGAGGTATGCGAACCGGGCAAGAGACACATCATGCCAAGTCCCCATCAACCGAAAACGAATGTCCTCGTCAGTAGTTTCTTTCTCATACTTAAAAGTAGAAAGAAACTCTAGTGTTAGCTCCATATGGACATTTTCGTTTATTCTGAAAATGTTATTCCAAGCCTCATCTGTCACCACTCCAAACATCGGATCTTCGAATGTCCGAATGAGGTAAGGTGATAATTTTTCGGATATTCCAATTGCATCCAGCTTGTCCCAATCTACTGCTGGAGCAACCATCATATCTTTTTTTAGCAAAGTGGCCATAACGTATTTCGCATCCCGTTCTTCATCCGAATTCCCAAATCTTAAATATGGATGATTTGATTTTGTAGTCTTGAATTTGGTACCTGCAAATCAATTCAAATAATGAGCTAAACTAGCAAGTAAAACAAGGCAATTTGGCATGGCAGGATACAGGCGCGGTGCGCCCATGGGCTAGGCGCGGTGCGCCCTGCGGGTATACGGCCACTGCCTGTTTCGATCTTATTCCATCCAAGTTTTTGCTCAAAAATCAGTCAAGGTGCGTATAGGTAGTGTGATTACTGATGCAATAGACCACAAATATTATAAAACCAACATCAATTTCATCGAAAATTACCAAACTAAATTCTAGGGTTTGTTCTTCCCCAATTTGTCAATTTTGTGTGAATTTGATGTTTTGTTGTGCAATTGATGTTTGTAATGTAATTTTCTAGTCATATGCATCAATAACCCTATCAAAACAACACCTAAATTCGACCATAATCAAGGAATACGAACTTTCAACTCAAGAACACATTTTGGGAAGAATTTCAACAATATGATATCAAAAACAATGTAATCTAGCAAGAAATCATGGTATATCATACAAAGAATAGAAGGAAACAAAGAAAACATACCCATAGATGAAGATTAACCAAGAAAATCGAAGCAAAAATGGAGTTTTTTTGGGTGTTTGGCTCGGTTTCTGCAGGCGGGTCGCGTTTGTGGGGATAGGTTTGAGAAAAGTGAATTTTTAACAGCTTACCCGTGTTTTGTGTCTGTGAACCGGCGCGGTGCGCCCTTGGTGTGGGCGGGGTGCGCCTTGCGCCTGAATCTCCCCCTTTGATGCTTTTAAATTTTCGCCATCATTTGTCATTTCTTTTATTTATTTTATTTTCACCACACAATTTTTATTTCATTATATATATATATGTATATATACATATATATATATAATAATTTGTTTTTATTATTATTATTATTTTTATTTATTATTATTTTTTTTTAATAAATTTTTGTTTAAAAACAAAGAAAAATAATAAATAACACATACCAATCAAATCACAAAAACTCGGGTTGCCTCCCGGGAGCGCTTCTTTTTCATAGATTTGGAGTCTTTTTAGCTGGACTCCATTCCACTCTAACGTTCTACTGTTTGGAGTGGGATGTCTTCGTGTTCGTTCTCGATGTGAACGCCTTCCTCATACCTTTTAAGTCGGTGTCCGTTCACTTTAAAACCCTCTCCTCCTTCCTTAAAAAGATCCACAGCCCCGTGTGGATACACTTCTTTTATGGTGAACGGACCATACCATCTTGTCTTCAGCTTTCCCGGGAAAAGTCTTAAGCGTGAATAGTAAAGTAAGACTTTTTCCCCTGGTTGGAAATCTTTGTTTCCTTTTAACCTTGAGTCGTGCCACCTTTTGATCTTGTCTTTGTAAATCGCTGAATTTTCGTATGCGTCATTTCGCAGTTCATTTAGCTCATTTAATTGACACAAACGGTTAGTACTGACAATATTAAAATCCATGTTACACGATTTCAAGGCCCAGAATGCCTTGTGTTCAACCTCTACTGGGAGGTGACAAGCTTTTCCATACACCAATCTGTAGGGAGTAGTGCCAATAGGTGTTTTAAAAGCGGTTCGAAAAGCCCAAAGTGCATCATCAAGCTTTTCGGACCAATCTTTTCGACTAATTCCCACGGACCTTTCCAAAATGCGTTTTAAGGCCCTGTTTGTGATCTTGTTTGACCACTTGATTGCGGGTGATAAGGTGTGGATATTCGATGGGTTACCCCATACTTATTTAAAGCATTTTCCATTTGTTTGTTTCAAAAATGAGTACCCCTATCGCTTATAAGGGCTTTAGGAACACCAAAACGTGCAAAAATGGTTTTCAAAAATTTAACCACACCTCGAGCATCATTTGTGGGTAAAGCTTTTGCTTCAGCCCACTTTGATACATAGTCAACCGCAACCAATATATATTTGTTTCCTTGGGAATTAGGAAAAGGACCCATAAAGTCAATACCCCATACATCGAAAATTTCACATACCTGGATAGAATGCAATGGCATTTCATTTTTGGAGGAGATATTACCCGCTCGCTGACACGGATCACATGTCTTGACGAAATTCGTTGCGTCTTTGAAGATTGTAGGCCAATAAAAGCCTGCTTCAAACACTTTTTGCGCGGTGTAATTCGCTCCGTGATGTCCACCTGTAGGTCCTTGATGGCATTGCTTAAGTATGTCTTGAATTTCCTTCCCGTGCACGCACCTCCTTATGATGTTATCCGGACATGAGCGAAAAAGGTATGGCTCATCCCATAGGTAGTACTTGATGTCTGCAAAGAACTTCTTCTTCTGTTGATGAGTAAGCCCTCCAACAAGCACTTTGGCTGCAAGGTAGTTCACAATATCTGCATACCAAGGGGTTTCCATATTAACATGAACTGACATTACATGTTCTTCAGGGAAGGAGTCGTTCACTCCTTTTTCTTCTCTCGCCTTTTGTTCCGGATTTTCCAGCCTTGACAAATGATCTGCTGCCAAATTCTCGGATCCTTTCTTGTCTTGAATTTCGATATCAAATTCTTGTAACAGCAAGACCCAACGAATTAAGCGGGGTTTGGCATCTTGCTTGTTGAACAGGTACTTGATTGCTGAGTGATCTGTATAGACAATGGTTTTTGATAAAATTAGATAAGGTCTAAATTTATCAAAAGCATACACTAGTGCCAGGAGTTCTTTTTCAGTGGTAGTGTAGTTTTCTTGAGCAGGATTCAGAGTTTTGCTGATGTAGTAAATTGGCTTGAACTTCTTGTCGACTCTTTGGCCTAGGACGGCTCCCAACGCGATATCACTTGCGTCTGTCATTAGTTCAAATGGTAGATTCCAGTCTGGGCCGATCATGATTGGAGCAGTGGTTAATTTAAGCTTCAAAAATTCAAAAGCATTAACACATTCATCGTTGAAATCAAATTTTACATCATTTTGTAAAAGTTGTGTTAAAGGTTTTGTTATTTTAGAAAAATCTTTTATAAACCTCCGGTAAAAACCGGCATGTCCTAAGAAGCTTCTGACTCCTTTCACGTTGGTCGGTGGTGGAAGTTTAGCAATGACTTCCACTTTTGCTATGTCGACTTCAATCCCTCGACCCGACACTTTGTGGCTCAAGACTATTCCCTCTTTAACCATGAAGTGGCATTTCTCCCAATTGAGCACTAGATTGGTTTCTTCACATCGTTTAAGCATTTTGTCTAGATTAGACAAACAGTTTGTAAATGAGTCACCAAATAGCGAGAAGTCATCCATGAAGACCTCCATTGAGTTTTCCATCATGTCATGGAAGATTGCTGAGACGCATCTTTGAAAAGTGGCTGGAGCGTTGCATAGACCAAAAGGCATTCTTCGGTATGCGAAGATTCCTAGAGGGCAAGTGAACGTGGTCTTTTCTTGATCTTCTGGGTCAATGAGAATTTGAAAATAACCTGAAAAACCATCCAAGAAACAGTAATATGCTTTTCCTGATAATCGTTCTAGCATTTGATCCATGAAGGGAAGAGGAAAATGGTCGTTTCGTGTTGCATCGTTTAATTTGCGATAATCGATGCACACCCGCCATCCTGTCACTGTTCTGGTAGGTATAACTTCATTATTCTCGTTGGTAATGACGGTTATCCCTCCTTTCTTTGGAACGACGTGGATTGGGCTCACCCATTTGCTGTCAGAGATTGGGTAGATGATACCGGCATCAAGTAGCTTCATGATTTCTTTATCGACCACTTCTTGCATCTTTGGGTTAAGCCTTCTTTGATGTTGGGCTGTTGGCTTTGAATCTTCTTCCATCAGTATCTTGTGAGAACAGATGGTTGGGCTTATTCCCTTGATGTCTGAGATGCTCCATGCGATGGCATTTTTCCGTCTTTTGAGAACTTTCATAAGCTTTTCTTTTTCTTCTAGGCTCAATTCAGCTGAAATGACAACAGGGTACTCTTTAGTATCAGACAAAAATGCATACTCCAAATGTTTTGGAAGTATTTTCAATTCCGGGATGCTCTGGTTCTTTGGAGATTTTTGCTTTGGAATTACAGTTTCTTCCCGTTCAGCGAAATGTGGTTCATCTTTCAACAGTTCTTCTAGCTCCTTCAGATCTTTTTCAGGGTCGAATGACTTCTCAGCAAGTTGCATTTCGTGACTATGGCTATCTTCTTGTATGGCTCTGGCTTCTTCTTCCAATAGTAAGTCGAAAGTGTCAATATGGAAGACTGTGTCATCACTCATCGTCGAGTGTTTGGTCGTGTGGTCCATGCCAAAGGTGATAGCGTCAGTGCCAACCCGAATGGTTAGTTTTTTGTCATGGACGTCTATTAAAGCCCTTGCTGTGGCTAAAAAAGGTCTTCCGAGAAGAATGGGGACTTCATCATCTTCCTCCATATCCAATATGACAAAATCTACAGGAAAAACAAATTTGTCAACTTTTACAAGAAGATCTTCTACAATTCCTCTAGGATAAGTTACCGCCTTATTAGCAAGATTAATTGCCATTCGAACGGGTTTTGGTTCTGGTAGATTCAGTTTCTTGTAGAATGAATATGGCATTAAATTTATACTAGCGCCTAAGTCTGCTAAACCATAGCTACTAGCATGGTTTCCAAATGTACAAGGAAGATGTAAACCGCCGGGATCTCCCACTTTCTCTGGTAAGTTTTTCATCATCATAGCGTAGCATTTTTCACTTAATGTGACCAATGACACTTCTTCCATTTTCTTGCGGTTAGTGAGAAGGTCCTTGAGGAATTTGGCGTATTTTGGCATTTGTGTGATTGCATCAACGAAAGGAATGTTGATGCTTAGCTGCTTTAGGTGTTCAAGGAATTTCTTGAATTCTTTGTCTTCTTTCTCTTTCTTCAACCGTTGAGGAAATGGAATGGTCGGTTGGTGTGGCTCTGGTGAGGATGTTTCTTTTGTTACTTCACCCTTTGTATGCTCATTATCTTTCTCCGCTTTACCTATTTTTGATTCAGGAGTTGAATTAATTTCGGGTTCCATGACTGCTGGTGGGATGATTTTACCGCTTCTGGTAGTTATTGCTTTCGCTTGGGCTCGTGGGTTCGGTTCGGTGTTAGTGGGAAGCGCTCCTGGTAGTCTTTCTTACAAAACTTTAGATATTTGGCCAATTTGGTTCTCGATATTTTGAATGGAGGCTGCTTGATTTCTCAGTTGAACTTCTGTTGCTGAGTGTCTCTTTTCTGATCCTTCCATAAATTTGCCCAATATGTCTTCTAAGCTTGGCTTCTTTTCTTGGGTATGTTGTGGGTTAAATCCTGGTGGTGGCTGTTTATGTTGATTATAGGGTTGTTGCTGGCGTTCGAATGGTGGTTGTTGCCTCTGTTGTTGGTTGTAAAAATCATTTCCTCCCCGCCAGTTATTTCTTCGTATCGGGTAGTCGAATCTGTCTCCGGATGAGTAACAAGCATCTGCTTTCTTGTTACCGTCTTCATCGTAAGGACAATCTTTTTGTAGGTGAGGACAGCTGCAGTTGTCACATCCTACCGTGATGGCATGGATGTTCTGATTCATTTTCTTGAGGTCTCTCCCAAATTGGTCCAATCGGTTATGTATGGCTGACATTCCTTCCACTGCTTCTTCTTTTAGCTTCCTTCGACATGACGGATCTCTTGAGGAATGGTAGTGGTGAGAATGTTTTGCAAGTTCCTCAATTCTTTCGTAAGCATCAGTGGCGGTTAGGTTTATGAGTGGTCCTCGCCCGTCGAGTAATTGTCTAGTTTGTGTATTGATGCAATCATAGAACTTCTGTACTTTCTGATGTTTGTCCATATCGTGTTGTGGACAATCTTGAATCAATTCTTTGAATCGACTCCATACTTGGTACAAAGTTTCATCTTCGTCTTGAAGGAAGTTTTGAATTTTTGCTTTCATTTTATTGATTTTAGAAGGTGGAGTGTATTCTTCAATAAAATCTTCTTTTAATCCGTCCCAGGTAGTGATGGAACCTGGAGGTAGTCTCTTTAACCATTTCTTTGCACCTTCGCGTAGTGTCATTGGAAAAATTCGTAACATGATTGCATCCGAGGAAATTCCTGGAATGTTGAAGCAATCGGTTATTTCCGTGACTTGCTCGATGTGTTCGACTGGATCTTCTTCTTTCGTCCCTTTGAAAGTAATTCCTTTTAGAGCTGAAAGGTAATGGCCTTTAAGCTCAAAATTTGCATTTTCAGGAATTTTTGGGCGTATGAGGCTTGGTCCTGTTCCGTCTCTTGCTCGGTTGTAGTATGCTTTCAAGGTTGGTTCTGGTTCGTTAACTGGGGCTGCCATTTCTTCTATTGGTTCTTCTTTTGGGAATATACTTCTTCTTGTTTTTCTCCTGATGTTAAATTCACGTTCTGGTTCGTTCAATGCAGGTATGATGTTTGGTCGTGAACTTCGGGTCATAAACTGCACATTAGAAACTGTTTGCAAGTTGGGTGCGTTTCTCTTTTTTTTTTTATTTAAAATAATATATATATATATATATATATATATATATATTTTATATTCTTTTTTTTATTATAAAAAAGATAAAATATTTTTTTTTATACAAAATAAAAAATTGAACAAAAAGTTTAAAAACTTTTAAAACCTTTGTGTAATCAATCAGTTATAACAACCGAATATCTTATCAAATCCACTATAATGCGTTGACTATCAAATAAAGAACGGCCAGGCAGGACAGTAGGGAGGCAGGACTCTTTCGGTCAATGACCTTTCGAAAATCCAACAACCAAACCGAATCTGTCTATTCTGACACCGTTCTCGTAAGTAGAATTACTAGCATGATAGTTGGATTGATAATCAATTTAGTTTGAAACAACTAAATAAATTGCAAGCGGGTCTTAAAATTATTTAGTAACAAACATAGAGAAATACATGAAAGTTTTGAAACAAACGTGAAATTTTAACTTTCCACGGTAGAAACCGTAAAAAGGATCGATTGACTAACAATTGTAAACAATAAAATTAATTAAATAACTCCCCGGCAACGGCGCCAAAAACTTGTTGTGTTCAAAACAACTCACTTGTAGTTGTTATGTTTACAAAGTCTTAAATCAATTTATCTACCTAATTATATGACTATTAGACTTACGAGCAAGTATTACTCGGTCATTTAATAGTATAGTTTAGGCAAGTAAAAGGGATCGAATTTTCCACAGGGAATTATTAATTAACTTAAAGTCTTAAATTATCAATCAAACAGTTTAGAGGCGAGTTTTAGTAAAAACTCGTAAAACTAAGTTTTGGATGCTTGTAAAATAGGCGAAATAATAAATAACAACTATCGTATCAACACGACAATAAAGAGATAATATGATAAAATTATAACAAGGGAAGCTTTCGCCTAGGATTTGTTGATTCATATAAACCTATGTTGATTAGTTTTGATTATGTGCAATGAGTTAAAATAGGTTGCATTAAGTGGTAGGATCATATGGTCAAGTCACCAAATCTATGATTTCTAAGTTAATATATCACAATGATCATGTAACTAAATAACTTATAATCATGAAATATGAATATAATCTAGCATGCAAACATAGTTCATACCCTAATGGTCATAGTGATATGTTCATACAATCAATGGTCATGAATTGCAATTAAATGTGATATAAGTTTTATTTCACTAATCAAGTTTATAACTAAAATAACGTCCCTAGTTAAATGGTCATTAACTAGTCCAATGATATATAATTGTCAATTACACATCAAAATGGTTCATATGATCAATACGTTTAAATGGTAAATAAACTTAATCATATAAAGATGGTTATCAAGAATACAAACTTTAATCACATTCAATATGTATAGCATGCAAATTATATATCCTAACCGATTTTAAACTCGAATCAAGAACTAAATCAACACATATTTATATTAACGAATCAACATAACCTAGGCAAAAGCTACATGGAATCTAGCCTAGCATGGTATCAAGTATACAATAACAATATGAAAGATACATGATAAAAGATACCAACCGGTTAAAATCGATGAATCCTTGCTACAATGATGATCTCCGCTCCTTCTTGTAATGTAAATAACACTCAAATACACTTATCATACATTTAAATGGTGAAATACACGAAATAAACTAACTATCAAATGTCAATTCTCTGATTTCTCTCTTGTATTCTAACATTGGTCACCAAAATGGTCGTGCAATGCCCTTTTATTTATAGCTGGAGGAAGCGAGAGGCGCGGTGCGCCTATATCTGGGTGCGGTGCGCCTGGTGGACGAGATCTGTCTCACTTTATCGCTGTAAAGGCCACGTGATGGTTTGCTTTTGAGATCGGATCTAGGGCGGGGTGCGCCCAAAGGTAAGGCGTGGTGCGCCTATGCACATGTTAGGCAACCCGCTTGAATCATTAGATGAACCCATGCTCCATTATTTTAATCTTAAGTAGGCCAGCATGTCGAAAACTGGCATCTTCATGGGCGCGGTGCGCCTGAGTACTGGGCGGGGTGCGCTTTGGCTGAAATCAGATTGGTACTTTGTTTCTTTTAAAGCTCCATTCATATGTATAATCCGATCTTTTGCTCCATATGTGACTTTTAGCTACAAAATGCATTTTTAAGCAAATCAGGAATATTTATTCAAGAAATGTACGAAACTATACTAAAATGACACTGATATCGCCCGGAAAATGTGTATAATTTACGCGATATCAGAGACGCTAGTTTCCACTGCAAGTAATAGAAAGACGGAGCCGACAAAGACGAAAGGGAGAGCGTTTTAGATGACCCTTGAAGAGGCCAAAGAGGATCAGGACGTGGTGGCAGGTACACTCATTGTAAACTCACAACCTGCTTATGTTCTTTTTGATTCTGGAGCACATTTCTCTTTTGTATCCCATGAATTTCGTAAACGTCTGAACATACCAATGAAACCGTTAGATGATACCTGTGTAATAGAAGTCGCAAATGGAGAGCTAGTTACGGTACGTTATGTGTATGAGAAATGTCTGATTGAGATTAATTGCCGAATCTTAAAGGCTGACTTGCTACCTATCGGGATTAAAGGATTCGATATTGTTATTGGGATGGATTGGCTCGGAACTCATAATGCTAAAATCCTTTGCGGAAAACGAATGGTGTCGATCAAATTGTCTGATGGTAGTAAAGTTTACATATATAGGGAACGTCGGAAGAACATGCAAAGTCTCATTACTGCTATTAAGGCCCGTAAATGCATCCATAAAGGGTGTGAATCATTTATCGCCTATGTGATGAATGGGAAGAAAGAGAAGCAGAAGATGGAGGATATAAAAGTGGTTAATGAATTCCCTGAAGTTTTTCCTGATGACTTACCTGGGTTACCACCCATTAGGCAAGTCGAATTTCGCATTGACCCGATCCCTGGAGCAAGTCCCATTGCTCGTGCGCTGTACCGTCTTGCGCCTACAGAGATGAGAGAACTTATGTCTCAGTTGCAAGAACTTCTTGACAAGGGGTTTATTCGTCCCAACTTTTCTCCTTGGGGAGCTCCAGTGTTGTTTGTCAAGAAGAAAGACGGTACTATGCGTATGTGTATAGATTATCGTGAGCTCAATAAGGTGACAATCAAGAATCGATACCCTTTGCCACGAATTGATGATTTATTCGATCAGTTGCAGGGAGCTAGTTATTTCTCTAAAATTGATCTTCGTTCTGGATACCATCAAGTACGGGTGAAGGATGAAGATGTATGCAAGACTGCATTCCGAACTAGATATGGTCACTATGAATTTTTAGTGATGCCATTCGGCCTCACTAATGGCCCAGCCGTGTTTATGGACCTTATGAATAGGGTCTGTAAACTTTTTCTTGACAAATTTGTTATTGTTTTCATTGACGACATTCTGGTCTATTCGAAAAGTAAAGCAGAGCATGAAGTGCACTTGCGTGAAGTGTTGTGTACGTTGAAGAATGAACAGTTATACGCGAAGTTGTCAAAGTGTGACTTTTGGTTGCGGGAAGTTCAATTTCTGGGCCATGTTGTTTCAGCTGAAGGTATTAAAGTAGACCCAGCAAAAATAGAAGCGGTAATGAAATAGGAACCACCGAAAACACCTACAGAAGTTAGGAGTTTTCTTGGGTTAGCCGGTTATTACCGACGATTTATCCAAGATTTTTCTAAAATAGCAGTGCCACTGACTCAGCTAACCCAGAAAGAGGTGAAGTTTGTCTGGGGAGAAAAACAACAAGAAGCCTTCGAGATATTGAAGAAGAAGCTATGTGAAGCTCCAGTATTATCTTTACCAGAAGGCACAGAAGAGTTTGTAGTATTCAGCGATGCGTCTAATAGAGGTCTCGGTTGTGTACTTATGCAACGGGGCAAAGTCATTGCCTATGCCTCTAGACAGCTAAAAGATGCAGAGACGCGTTATACTACTCATGATTTAGAATTAGCTGCAATTGTGTTTGCATTGAAGATTTGGAGACACTATCTGTATGGGACGAAATGTAAGATATACACAGATCACAAAAGTCTACAATATCTTTTTTCTCAAAAAGAATTGAATTTGAGACAGACACGCTGGATTGAGCTCGTGAATGACTATGATTGTGAAATAATTTACCATGAAGGAAAAGCCAATGTAGTAGCCGATGCCTTAAGCCGAAAGATTCGTGAAAAAGTTGTTAAAGGGAGATCCATGAGAATTGAAGTGGACTCAACTTTAATTCAAAAGATTAAAGAAGCTCAAGACAGTGCATTAACCGAAGATAATATAAAGAAAGAAAAGCTTGGGAAAAAGGTGGTGTTTGAAGTGAATACTCAAGGGTTACGTACTTTTAAAGGACGTATTTGGGTCCCCAAATATGGAGCAACCAGAAAGATAATCTTGGATGATTTTCACAAATCCAAGTATTCTATACATCCTGGAAGTACGAAAACATATCAAGATTTGAAGCAACATTACTGGTGGCCAGGAATGAAAAAGAGAATAACAAAGTACATATTCCACTATGAGACTTGTACACAAGTAAAAGCAGAACATCAAGTGCCATATGGTAATGCGCAATCATTACAGATACCAGTAGGAAAGTGGGAAGAAGTAACCATGGATTTTGTCATGGGGCTGCCGAGAACACGAAGAGGACACGATAGTATATGGGTCATTGTCGATAGACTGACCAAAAGCGCCTTATTTCTCGCGATCAAAGAAACTACACCACTTGGAACACTAGCTCAGTTATACATTGATGAAGTGATCAGACTCCATGGAGCACCATTGTCTATAGTATCAGATAGGGATCCTAGGTTCACGTCTAACTTTTGGGATTCTCTACAAGAAAGGATGGGAACTCGAATCAAGATGAGTACAGCCTATCATCCTCAGACAGATGGACAAAGCGAACGTACTATCCAGAAATTGGAAGACATGTTGAGATCATGTGCCATTGATTTTGGAGGTAGTTGGGATGAGCATCTACCATTAGTAGAATTTTCGTATAACAACAGTTATCACTCAAGCATCAAGATGCCGCCTTTTGAAGCGTTATACGGTAGAAAGTGTAGAACACCAGTGTGTTGGTTAGAAGCTGGTGAAACAAAACTCACTGGTCCAGAAATTATAAGAATGACGAATGAAAAGATTGGTGTGATACATACCAACATGAAAGTTGTGCAAGATCGCCAAAGAAGCTACTCAAATTTGAAGAAAAGACCCTATGACCTAAAAGAAGGTGATTTGGTGATGATAAAAGTATCACCTTGGAAGGGGGTGATAAGATTTGGCAAGAGAGGGAAGTTGAGTCCAAGATATATTGGACCCTTCAAAATTTTGAAAAGAATTGGACTACAAGCGTTCAAACTGGAACTGCCACAAGAACTCAAAGGAATACATGATACATTTCATGTATGTTATCTCAAGAAGTATTTTGGGAAGAAAGAGTTAACCATTCCTTTAGAAGAAAGAAGGGTGGAAACACCCAACAGACTAATTGAAGAACCAGAAGCGATGTTAGAGGTGAAAACCAAGAAGCTAAGGAACAAAGAAATTGACCTAGTATTGGTCAAGTGGAAACATTCACTGGGCTCGGATTTGACTTGGGAAACCTTGGAGAGCATGAAGAAAAGATACCCTAATTTTGTGAATTATGAAGCGATTCCGAGGACGGAATCCTAATTAAGGGGAGGTAGTTGAAACGACCAAAAATTTATAATATAAATATGTAAACTAAGATGTGTGTAATATAAATTTTATATGTGAATTTTATGAGAAATTATGGTTGTAAGGGTAATTTAGTCATTTTACCATGAAAAGGGTAAATTGGTCATTTGACCATATGCAGAAATTATTATAAAAAAAAATTATTTATAGTTTAGGACTAAAAATGTAAGAATTGTAGTTCCATGTGGCCAAATTTAGTGTTGGTGTCAAAAGTCCAAGGAATGCAAATTCAGGGACTGAAATGTCATTAAGGCAAAGTATGGAAAATATAAATATGAGAAAAATATCTCATAAATGTTTTAGAAGTCAGAAGAGAGTTCGAGAGAGAGCTAGAGAGCTGGAGATACGGGAGTTCAAGTTCACAGAGAGAGTTGAAGCAAGGATTTGAAGAAATCAACAATTGGAATTTGTAATACCAAGCTTTCAAGGTGAGAACTCAAAAACCCTAGCTTAGTTCTTCAAGAGTGTGTTGGATAATCTGCAAATCCAACTTCTGATTTTGAGGATGAGGTTAAGTTAATGAATTCATATACCTAATCTAGCTCAAATTAACACAAGGAATGGATTTTTAACCATAAATTGTGGTTAAATCCATATAAATGGGTTTTGAGCTCAAGAACCCTAGAAAATGGGTTTATGAATTCAAAACTGGTTTTAAATGATTTAGTAAGCTCAAGGTAACTTAAATGGTGGAAGAAATCAGTTCCTCCTTTGAAAATACCATAAAATGAGTTTTTGAGTGAAAATGGGTAAATGGGTGTTTCGGATGATTTTATGTAAAAATGAAGGAATAGATGTTTAAATGCATGAGGAAGTTGTTATTAGAGCCTGGAAGTGACCCTAAGACGATTAAGTCATGTATTAAGAACTTAATGTAAGGACCTAGTCCAACTGTAGTTTGAAAAATCGTCAAATAAGACACTGCACTTTGAGGTCGCGACGCGACCAGGACCTCCGTCGCGACGCGAAGCGGCGATGCAGTTTTGAAGTGAGTCTCCTGCCAAGTGAAGCTTGATTTTGGACTTGATGCTACACTTGTCCGTTTGACCCCAAATTTTGAACACAAGTCCAATATAGTCCAAAACTTCACAGAAAATTATCGGAATTAAAATACGACCCCTCGAGGGTACTGTAGTAAAATACGTATAATATACGACTTAATTATAGTTGGTCATTTAAAAGTTATACGCTTGTTTTGACCATTAATGGTATAATAAGGACTCTAATGGGTTATAGAGTCAATAGAAATAAATATTAATGTATCATATATTACATATAGGTGCAAGTCAAGTAATTGGACATCGAAAGGGTAAAGAACCAAGGGACGTCTAATCGACTTCTCAAGAGTTATAAGGTGAGTACATGTAGTATTTTTACCCATTTTGGGATACATGGCAAGTAAGTAAGTATTTTTTTCAGATTTCATATAATATTTTTCTGTGTGAAAATATTAGCAAGAATGATAAATTTTCTAGCTTATATGGAAAGTAAACTGCTATATTTGAAAATATGATTTTGGCAATAGCCTAGATTATGGTAAAAGCATGTTTAAGTCAAAAGCTTGGCATTTAGCCATTATGTGTACAAGTAATGTTTCAGTTTCCAGAAAGTATTTTTATATATGACTGGTATTGTGGCTAGCAATGTTAGTAAGGGAACTATGTTCCACCTACCCGGGCTAGGTAAGGAGTCTACTGGGGAAAACCCCTTCGCAAAGTAGGCTGCCTCAGCACTTTTACTGTGAGGATTGATCCGTTCTTTCTAGCTGTAGAGACTTGGGGTATCACTTATAGTGATTAAAGCCCTAAGTATAAAAATCCAGCAAGTCTATAAAACCAGTCAAAGAAAGTATGAAAGAAGCTATTTTTGCAAAGTATGTTATAAGATGATTTTTTTTTAAAAAGTAAAGAAGTATAGTATGTTTATACTATAAAGTTTTGACAATGGTTTATGTTATATTTGTTACAAAAGATCGGAAAAGAAATTTTATGTTTGAGTCTAAAACTCATGTAACTCACGAGACATTTTTGTCTTACGTATTCTATTTTTATGCCATGTATTCCAGGTTCAGGTATGAAGATGTAAGATAGTTTGAAGTTGTAAAATACGTCTTAGAGTGTGAAAGAGTGGAGCTGGATACAGCTATCATGTATTGGTATTGATTAAATCCTTTCTCTTAAACTTCATGGTTGTTTGATATGTATTTGTAACACCCCTTATTGTATTTAAGAGCAAAGACAATGGTTTTTGGTAAACCGTATTTTGTAAAATATGCTTTTATGTAATATAAATGGTCTTTAAAATTATGGTACTTTTTTAAAATGTTAACATTTGATTAGATATAGAATTTATCCATTATCCCAATTACTGAAATTTTTGTTTATAATTATTTTAATAAGCAAAAGACAAATTCAAGTTAAAAAAATTTAAGACATAATCAATATTTCATATTGATCTTTAGAATATGAAGCAATGGTTAAAAGTTGGGAAAATATATTATAAGGGTAATAAACTTTATCATAAATACATATTTAGTTCATTATCTGTTTTTATACACATATGACTATTATACTTTTTGTTTAGTACACATTTAGTCACTAATGTTTTTTATAAACATATGGCCATTAAACTTTCTTTTTATATACACATTTAGTCACTTATGTTAATGATCATATATGTAAAAAATAAAAGTTTAATGGTCATATGCGCACAAAAAAAATAAGTTACATGGTCATGGCCTTGATTGTTAGATGACCTGACATGGACCTTACCCTTCCAATTCTGTCTAGGAGGACCTTTCCTCTTCTTCCCCTTTCCTTGTCCAATGGCGAGAACGGGAGTACTGGCAGAAATGGAGGCTAAACCCTTACCCTTCATTCCTACTTTAGCAGTCTGCAGTAAGTTGTGCAACTGAGCCAAGGTGGTCTCACTGTTGTTCAAATGATAAGCCAATATGAACTGATCATAACAACTAGGTAAGGAGTTCATGACTATGTCAATAGACAACTCCTCATCAAATTGCACATTCAGTTTAATGAGGCGTTCCACATATCGTTGCATTCTTTGCACGTGGCCGCACACAGACTCTCCCTATTTCATCTTGCATGCCATGAGGGCTTTGACTACCTCGTATTTTTCCTGACGAGATCGCTTGTGGAACTTTTCCACAAGGTCTTTGTTCATCTTATACGGCCAATAGTCCTCATAAAATCTCTACAACTCAAGGACCATAGTAGCGACCATGATGCAGGCCAATTTGATTGCATCGTCGTAATGTTTCTTATATGAGGCATATTCCTCAGGAGTAGTTTTTTCTTGATCCATTTCAATGAGTTCTTTTTCGAGAACATACTCTTTGTCCTCGAACCTAAGAGCCAACTTGATGTTTCGCATCCAGTCATTGTAGTTGGTACCATCCAATGTCACCTTTGAGCAGAGCGAAAGGATCAAAGAGAAGTTGTGGTTATTGTAGGGAGCGGATAAGGGAGCAAAAGCATCAGCAGAAGTAGACATCTACAAAAGGGAGGTAGTTTTAATTAGATAATAATAATCCTTAATATATTAACCCAAAAATAAACATTAAGGCTAGGACCAAACTATAGAATTCACAACTTAGAAGAGAGATGTTGTAATCTAATTGTAAGTTTTATAAAGGTAGGTAAATGACGTTTACCAATTTCACCGTAGAAGATAATCAAATTAAGTGAAATTCCTAGATCTCCTGAGATTCATTGAAACTATTCAATGACATGTTTAATCTCGGATTATGCTCTTTTATTTGTGACTGGGATACAGAGGATCACAAACAAGATGTGAATAATCATGCAAATGCACCTGGCAACCTCAATGTCGTTTATCATCTCAATTGATTTGCCGGTAAACCACACACGTTCCATCAACAATGATGAATATGAGATACCCATTACCACTCTTTATTAGTCCCTATTAGTATGATGGTAAACCACACACACTCCACTAACGACTAATAAAGTGTAATTTGCAATTTCATGGGTTAGCATACTTTTCACATTTTTCCTGAAGTAACTAGATTTGAGATTTTTATATAAAAGGTTCTAGTACTTTCTTTTAATAACATTATAATTTTAATGAGATTTAGTGTCCTATCACATCCGTTCTGCTAACGACCCTCCACTAATCAAGGAAGCGGTGTGTGAGAATGTACACCCATTCAACTGCCATTTTATAGGCAGTTTTCTTATACCCCTTTATAGACCAGCTTCGTGAATAAGGCATACTAGCGATTCGACTGACTAATTCTTATACATATAAATATTAACAATTAATAATAATATATAAGGTGTATTTTAAACTTTTAAAATACTAGGTTTAAATTTCGAGAATTGAAATGATTTAATATTAATCCTTTAATTAATAATTAATTAAATTAAATTAAATCATATAAGGATTAACCAATTAAATTAATCAAATAATTTAATCCTAATCCTAACCTTCTAATTTTCGAAAATTAAGGTAAATGATTTATCCATTTATTAATCAATCGTAATTACCAAAAAATAGAAAACCCTAAGAACCCTACACAATTTTCGAAAAATAGGAAGGCGGCTAGGGTTTCAAAAACCCTAGCCCAAGTCGAAATTTATGGCCTTTAGGGTTTAATCTCAACAAACCCTAATTAATCAAGTTCTACAATTATAGCTATTCAATAGAAAATAAAACTAACGCTCTGATACCACTCATGGAAAATAGGCAAACAAATAAACTTAAACTCTTAAGTTCATATGCAACATAAAGGATCTATATTTTCTCTATTGAAAATATAAATAAGAACATCTAAAGGAATCCTAGACATAATCAAAATTACTAAAGAGGGTTTTGAATTACATACCTTATTGTTATTATAGCAAATAACAATTATTCCTTGTCTCGTCGATCTCTTGGAAACAAGCGCCACAAGTGTCGTGCCTCTAATGGTTCATACCCAAAAGTCCAAGCAAAGGTTAATTATCTAATTATCTTATTAAGAAAAGCTCACTCTAAAACCTTAGAGAAGGATTATAGATTCTGCTTGAGAGAGAAGAGAAAATTCCAGAGAACTGTCTACAGGAATGGGGCAGAGAATAAAGTACCAGGGGTGGGTTATTTATAGCTTCAAGGGTGATAAGAATAAACCTTATTTGAATTCAAACAAGATAAACCTCTTTATATTCGAAACCCTTTTTGGCTATCCGCGATGCACGCGTCGCGACTCTCCTTGCCGGCGTCGCACGTGTTGCTTCAACCAGACGTTTTCTATTGTTCAACTATTAAATACTTACAATCCAGCCTCTGCACTTTTATTTAATCCCAAATTAATTCCAATTAATTCCAAACTAGTTTCTAATTAATTTATCATCACATAATAAATTAATAAACTATTTCTCTCTCTCTCTCTTTCTATTAACATTAATACCATTTTGGACTACTGAGGGCAACCCAAAAGGACTTTGCTACTATCAATTCAAGTATATACCAATTATAGTTATGGGCTTAAACACCTAATCCAACAATTTCTTCCTCTAATTTCAGGTCCAAAAGCACACAACACAGAAATGAACTTGTTGAGCATCGCTTGAAGGAAACCAGGGAAGAAGGAGACGGAGATCTTCAAATGCTGGCTATGGTCACGGGGATCTTCATGATAGAATACTGTTGAAAAATATATTTTTGTATGTGACAATCACTGAAATAAGATGAACTGTTATTATCTAACAAATATTATCAGTTTATTTCAGATTGCATGAATTAGAGATCAAAGACAAAAATAAATCAAGACCCGAGAAACTTTGAGAAAACATCCAAACCTGAGGAAGTAACGCTACAAACCAAAGAGCAAAATACAAAATATCACACTGCTACAGCAATCACGACGCGACAGATCCTATGGTCGCGACGTGAAGAGAAGAAGCAAAGCAGAAGTAAAAATCGCCCAGCAATCGCGACGTGACGGCCTTCATGGTCGCGACGCGAAGGGCTTGAACGCAAAGAGCTTGGACGCGACACCAACCACTCCATGATCGCGAAACTACCAACCTAACGCACTAACTAGTGGCCGACCAAAAGCACCCCGACACAGGCACCTTCGCGACGCGACGGCTCTTCAGGTCGCGACGCGAGCCCTGTAGTCCAGTAGTATAAATAAGATGCAAACCTCTTGCCATTCTTGTGCAGAAAATCATACAACACACATATTAACCAAGCTCCACACACTCTTACCCACGACCAGAAACCTCAAGACTCTCAAATCTCTGCATTTGGCAACAAGAATCAAACCGCACAACCGCAAGAAACAAGATATCCTCCCGACACCAAAACTTCAAACCTCTAAAACAACCTCTACCCGACACCAAACCTCAAACCTCCAAACAACCTCTACCCAACACTAAATATCACCAAAACCTCATTCAACTCGAGCAAAGAACAAGAATCGAAGCTTCAAAGAAAATCGTCATATTCATCTGCTATCGATAAGTTCTTTTGAAATTATCCGTGTTATTATTGATTTATTGAAACTGTTATAAATCAACTGTACCAAACATCCAAGACATAAAAATTGAACCGTAACAACGAAAACATATGTGGACTGTATTTAACCGAGACATCTAACTTCTAACTTCTAACCTTTTTATTTATTGTAAAACACGTTATCGTTGATAATGGCGTTTATTACATCTAACTTCTAACTTCTAACTTTTACTTTATTTACCGCTTTCTGTCCATTTAAATACTGTCTAGTTTAGATTTACCGCTTTATTTTATTCCGCAACTCTTATTTATTCCGCATAATATTGATATAATACATATCTGTCACACGGTAATAGGCTTAAAAACCTTGTTCGTGGAGATCGATCATCGTATTTTCAACAATTGGTATCAGAGCTTGTGTGATTTACTTTGAAATTTTTGTCGAGAACTTTTGTGTAGCGTTTTTATAAACCACCAATAAGTTTCCTTTAAAAATTTCATCTTAATATCACTTGTTCAACAAAAAAAAAAAACACAAAAATGTCTTCCACAACCTACTCAAGAGCTCCATATGTCATCGATCAGGTATGGTCTATGATCTCAGAAATCGGTCTTTCAAAAACACCATTTGAGTCCCACATGACTAAGATTGAGAACAGTTTGAAAGCTGATCTCAAACTATATCATGACACAATAGTCAAATCTGATATCTACAAATCTGAATTACAAACCTTGCAACTCAGATTTGGAGAATCAACAAAGACTAGAGACAAACTTGAAAGAGACGTCGAACGAAAATCAGAAGAATATAATCACGTCTTAGATCAATTAAATGAAGCTCTAAAACAAAAAAAGGACTTGGAAATAAAAAAGCAATCTGTTTTTCCATCTGAAATAAAAGATGCCTTAGAAATAGAAGTCCTTCAGTTAAAACTAAAAATTCAAGATTTAACCGACAAAAACACTAGTTTGATTCTAAAACTAAATGATTCTTCAAAACAAATCAAACTTCTTGAATCCGAGAATCAAAGATTTCAAGGAAAACTGGATTCTATCAATCTTGCTAGAAAACTAAGTGATGATATTTTCATCAAAGCAACATCCTTAGGATCTGGCAAAATCGATACGAATTACAGACCTGGATTAGGAAGAGAATCCTTCGAAATCGAACAAGCCAAACAAGAAACCAGGACTAACAGTGAAAACTCTGAATCAACTCTAACAGATCTATCCACATCTGTTAATGAGGAAAATTCAGACGACGAAACAGTTATCAACTATAACCCAGATGATACTGATTTCACTGTTTCCAAAAGATCTTTCACTAATAGGTCTTCAACCCACCAAATCCAAATTACCAACCAAAACTCCTTTTACGAGAAAGGCAGTACCTCTAAACCAATTGCTCTTCAAAAGGAACAAGGAAAACCCAAAGTTTTCAAACAAACCCAAGAGAAACCTTTGAAACCAGTCTCTGTGCCACAAAAACAAACTTTTAATCCAAAACAAAAACCTTTTCAAAAACCTTTTCAAAAACCAATTCAAAGTTGCTTTCAAAAGATAAACTTCAATCTCTCAAGAAACTTTCAGAAACCATCATTTCACCAAATTCCATTCAATCATCAAAGTGTTTTTCAAAATCATCCAAATCACAGATACAAAGAAAGGTTATCAAACGGATCTTCACATATAGGATATCTTTCACAAAATCAAAGACCATTTCAACTGACAGGTTTTCAAAAACAAATCTTAAATTGGGAAAATCTGATAAGTCAAATCGAGCCTCAACCACTTCGTCAAAATAACAGAAACCATAATGATTTCAGATCACCGAAAACCATTAACAAATCAGGACCCACCATGATTTGGGTACCTAAACTTTCTGTCTAATTGCAGGTACTTTGTGCTGGAGAGCCCAAGGATGATACATGGTATATCGATAGTGGCCGTTCCAAGCATATGACAACAAACCATAGCCTTCTACAAGACTTCAAACCCACACTACCTCCGATGCAGAAACTTCACAATCAAACCAAAATGATGCGGATCCAGTCGAGGGGGAACCACCAAAACCAGAACCCTCCTAAAACACCCCAATCCACCTGTCCAAATAATCCCAATGCATCATTTATGGGAGAACCACCAAAACCAAATTCCTCTTTAAACAATCCCAATCTACCTATCCAAAATGATCCCAGTGCATCATTTATGGGGGAACTCTCGTTACCCCATTCTCACCCCCAAACCAAAGTTTTCCAAAATAACCAAAATTTACCAAGAACTTTCAAATAACCAAAATCTTCCAAAAACATTCAAATAACCAATATTTTCCAAAAACATCCACATAATCAAATCTTCAAAAATACAATAAAAGACTTGTCATAATAAGCTTTTATAGAACCATGTGATTAACATCTTCTTGACTAAATTTTCAGATACTTATGCTCGATGAATGTTCTCAGTTATATTGATTCTTAATTAAAGAGAAGGTTCAAATTTCAAATATTTTTGTTATATACATTCTCCTATTCCTTTTGAATTTATTTCAATTATAACGATTTTATCTATTAAGGGACATAAGATCAGGAGATTCAGATGAAAACCAAACCCATGTGAGAAATTGTGCCTCGTCTTTAACTGCTAAGTGGAATTCATTTCTGTGAGCAAAGGTGTTTTCATTATGACTTATAGGATTTATACTCTTATACCATGATGCTAGTCTCACTTTTGCTTAGATATCAAAATGACCAGGGACGATACTTTCATTTTCTTATATATTAGACAAATTGTATATTATATCACCTATCCCTATCCTCAATCAAACCACTTCAAAGAAAAGACTGATCATCTGGCATAACGAATCTGACAAATGAAGAAACGACAAAGTCATATCCAACAAAAGCTGTAAACAAATCACAATTGGTAACCACATCAGATATCTTTTACACAATGTGCATTTGTACAAATCAAGTAAAGATAAAGACAAAGGTGAACACATCACCAAAGAAAAAGAAGATTTACAACAACAATCCATCAAGACAGACACCTCTCAAAAAGACAAATTTCTCAAAAGCTTTATAAAAAATAGCTGTCAAAACCGAAGACTTACCGGGATACTGTAGCCTTCATAATTGGATATTCTTAGTTGCAAACTGCACTATGAATATTTCTAAACCCCTCTACATGTATTTCCCGACGGAGAGAGAGTGAACATCAATGGCATGAATGAAGAAACCCTCTGATTAATGCCGAAACCAGTCTTATGTGATTGATTATCTAATATGAAGACCAAGTGACTAAAGTATATAGGTATAAATCCATATTAAGCATAAGTCAACACCTTCAAACTGAGAGATATCACTCATCTTTAGTGATTATACACCCGTTCTGCACCCAGAACAAACAAACACCTCAGTCAATTGTGAGCTATACCTATGAGAGTTCATCTGAATCGACCTATTAAGATCACTTGTCGTCTTTATAAATGTTATAAAATCTTAAGGAATATTATGAAAGTACATATACAAAAACCTTTTGATAATTGAACATGAAACCTTGATTCAGAAACAAATATTCTTGACAAACATTTTTCAAAACATAAGTAAAATCTAGTCACACTTTTTCAAAACAAGTGATATGGTTTTATAAATGTTTTATCCAAATTACAAGAATTTTCAACCTTACCTTTTAATCTGTTCTTATTTCAGTAATGATCACATAGGGGGAAATTGTTGAAAAATATATTTTTGTATGTGACAATCACTGAAATAAGATGAACTGTTATTATCTAACAACTATTATCAGTTTATTTCAGATTGCATGAATTAGAGATCAAAGACAAAAATAAATCAAGACCCGAGAAACTTTGAGAAAACATCCAAACCTGAGGAAGTAACGCTACAAACCAAAGAGCAAAATACAAAATATCACACTGCTACAGCAATCACGACGCGACAGATCCTATGGTCGCGACGTGAAGAGAAGAAGCAAAGCAGAAGTAAAAATCGCCCAGCAATCGCGACGTGACGGCCTTCATGGTCGCGACGCGAAGGGCTTGAACGCAAAGAGCTTGGACGCGACACCAACCACTCCATGATCGCGAAACTACCAACCTAACGCACTAACTAGTGGCCGACCAAAAGCACCCCGACACAGGCACCTTCGCGACGCGACGGCTCTTCAGGTCGCGACGCGAGCCCTGTAGTCCAGTAGTATAAATAAGATGCAAACCTCTTGCCATTCTTGTGCAGAAAATCATACAACACACATATTAACCAAGCTCCACACACTCTTACCCACGACCAGAAACCTCAAGACTCTCAAATCTCTGCATTTGGCAACAAGAATCAAACCGCACAACCGCAAGAAACAAGATATCCTCCCGACACCAAAACTTCAAACCTCTAAAACAACCTCTACCCGACACCAAACCTCAAACCTCCAAACAACCTCTACCCGACACTAAATATCACCAAAACCTCATTCAACTCGAGCAAAGAACAAGAATCGAAGCTTCAAAGAAAATCGTCATATTCATCTGCTATCGATAAGTTCTTTTGAAATTATCCGTGTTATTATTGATTTATTGAAACTGTTATAAATCAACTGTACCAAACATCCAAGACATAAAAATTGAACCGTAACAACGAAAACATATGTGGACTGTATTTAACCGAGACATCTAACTTCTAACTTCTAACCTTTTTATTTATTGTAAAAACACGTTATCGTTGATAATGGCGTTTATTACATCTAACTTCTAACTTCTAACTTTTACTTTATTTACCGCTTTCTGTCCATTTAAATACTGTCTAGTTTAGATTTACCGCTTTATTTTATTCCGCAACTCTTATTTATTCCGCATAATATTGATATAATACATATCTGTCACACGGTAATAGGCTTAAAAACCTTGTTCGTGGAGATCGATCATCGTATTTTCAACAAATACGTCGTCACACGGTGGTACCGAGCACCAAAGCTTCTCCTGTGTTACGACTAATATGGAAGTTGGAACCTCCATCAACTTGCTATGTTTGTTCAGGAGAAAGGAATAACGGCGATAGAGGCTTGCAACGAGAGGGTCTAACCAACATGCTCCAAGAATCAGAGCCACCACTACCATTGATCTAAACGGATTTGCAGAACCGACGTTGACAATGCTTTTGAGCAGTCGCTACAAAGTGAATATTTCAATCAGTCTTGATTGATTTCGAAGAAGAAACTTGAACAAATTTAGCAAACTAGAATCCTAATTGATTTAAAAAATGAAGGAGTAATATGGCAATGGTGGATGTTGTGATAGTGTAGGGAAGGGGGTCGTGGGTGCTTCTTGTGGCTGTTGATAAGGGGAGATCATCGAAGGGCTTTGAGGTATATGGAAGGAGTTCACCGTATTAGGCTCGATGGAGGTATGTGTATGTAAGAACCCGCGAAAAAGTTGTAAAAGGGTAAAACGGTCTTTTGACACGTTATAAGACTAGTGTGTAAAATAACATGTATTATGTAAAATAATAATATAAGAAATAAGAGATTATGTGAAATTTGGAGTTTTACCGCGTGAATAGTGAAATTTGACCAAAAAGGGCAAAATGGTCATTTGACATGAAAATGACCAAATTGTCAAGAAAATGTCAAGTTAGAAGTTAATGGAACATTATTGCAAGATTTTGGGTCTTAGGACCACTCTTGTGAAGAGATTAGAATACTAGGGACCAAAATGTGATTATTTTATAAATATTAAATATAAAATAAGAGAGTTATTACTCTCTATGTTCAGAAATCAGTTGAGAGGATTCTAGAAAGCACGAGAGAGAGCTAGAGAGAAGAAGAACACGGGAGCTCAAGGGAATTGCCAAGAAATTAAAGGAAACAAGGTTGGAATTGGTGATTCCAAAGTAAACAAGGTTAGTAATTGAAGTTTCTACCCATGCTTTTGTGTGTTCTTGATGAGTTTCCATGGAGTGGACTGAAATCTGTAATTTCAGTCATAATTCATGAAGTGTATGTGATTTCTGGGCTTAAACATGTTCATGTAGTAAGAACATATCTTAAAAATAGCAAAGTAGATTGCTATTGTTGATAAATTGAAATGTTGCTCAAGAACCCTAAATCATGAATTGGTATGATTAAGCTGTTTCTAGTGGCTTAAAACATGTTATTAGTTAAGGGTTTTAGTCAAGGAACAAACCCCATGTGATTAAGACCTGGAATAAGAGCTTAATGCCCCAAAACTGCATGCTACAGTGCACTGCGTGCTACAGTGCCCTTCAGACAGGGACCAAAAATGTTAAAAATGTTAGAAATCCAAACGCTAGAAACCATAGCTAGACATGTCCGATTGATCTAAAATTTTCGCCATAACCCTAAAATAGTATAAGAACATGTCGGGAATGGTCAAATTCGTAATCCGACCTTGCGGAAAAGTCACTGTAGCGGCAGTGGCTAAAATCACTATTCATGTCAAAACTTGATTTTTAGAATTTGAGCTAGACTTGTCCAATGAACTCCAAATTTGAAACACAAGTCTAATATGGCCTAAGATTTCATGGAAAAGAGTCGGAACTGAAATACGACCCCTCGGGGGTACTGTAGCAATATACGCGTATTTCGGAGAAAACCGTTAAACGAGTTTATTAATGGCTATACATTTATTATAACCTAAAGTTATGTTATATGAGACTTTAGCATTATAGAGTTAATTATATTGGGTATTTATATATACTACTTGTATAGGTGGTGCTTCAAACGTTATTGAGCACGGGAAAGGAAAAGGCGTACGTGAAGCCTAGTGAACCGTAGTAAAACCAAGGTGAGTTTTATGAGGATTTCTATAGTACATAGCAATATGTTATTTTCAGAAAAGTAAGATTTCCAAATGTTTATAAATACTAAAGTTTGGAAAATAGTTTTGAATGAAGCTCTATACAAGGGCTTAGTGTTTAAAACAGATTTTTAAAGTATGGTTTGCAAGGTATTTTGAAAGAAGTTCCTTATGGGAACTAAGTTGTCAAAATCAGTTTTTTTAAAGTATTTTCAGTAAAGAGTTATAAAATGTTTGAGTAAGAGTTGTTTACAAATTGTGTCCTATTTTGACCAATTTGAGATAAAATGAAGTAAGAATTAAAGAAAGAAAGAAGTATGAGCCAGTTGTCCGGACTAGGATCACCCACATAATCGGGGGATCAGAAGACACTACTGGGATGGTACCTCCCGTCGCGAAGTAGTTGTCTAGCTTAGTATACCCTTGTGCTTGAATCCGTTCCAAGTCACAAAGGGGAGACAGAATGAGCATAACCTAGCGGACAGATCTGTTCTGTCCCGCGAGGAGAGCTAGTAGAATGAATTAAATTAAACTAATTCATGAGTTTCAGTTGGTCACAAGTACATGAGAAAGAAAGCAGTTTTAAAGAAAGAAAGCAGTTTTAAAGAATAAAACAGTTTTTAAAGTATGAAGCAGTTTTTGAGAAAGAAAGTGTTTTGAGTTTTGAAAAGAGAAAAGTAAAGAGATTTGAGATTTGTTATGAAAATGAGTTTTTAGCAGTTTACTTGTTATTAGTTCAAGTAAGTTTTAGACAGAAAAGTTTTGGGTCTAAAACCCATATTACTCACGAGGCTTTATGTCTCACGTATATTGTTTTTTTTAAATGCTATGTACTTAGGTAAGATGAGCAGGAGCTGGAGTAGGACCAGTATGAAATACAGTAAGTTTAAATTATGGTTTCTGTATTGAGTCTGTAATACCCTTTCAGAATAAAGTTTATAAAAAAATTAGGTGACTTTTCATGGTCACGTTTCTAAAATGTTTTGTAATATAAACTATATTAAATTATGGTTTGAGAAAGGGGTGTTACAGTTTTGGTATCAGAGCCATAGTTTAAGAGAACTAGGTGTCAGTACTTGAACCTAGACTTAAACTATGTAGGAGTTAAGTAGGGTACATATTTGAGTATGATGTTGAGAGTAAGTAGAACTGGGAGTAAATCTACAACAGCGGAACATGAGTCCTGGTGGTAAAACGGGAAGCAAATTTGTATAGGTGGTTATAATAATATGGGCCCGTACTATTCTAATCACAGGATATACATTTGAGTCTGGTGGAACCACACAGGAATTATGTGAAGCTGTAAGAGATAAGTGTAAGAAGTTTGAGGGGTATAAATTCAGTATACCTATGGAAGAAAATCCAGTATGACTGGAAATACTAAAGTATAAAAGAAAAAGTGTTAAAGATGAATTAGTAAATATGAGATATATAGGGAAAAACCCCATACCCTATATGAATCAGTATAAAGTAATAAAATATGAGTAAAGAACACTGAAAATAAGATGACAAGAATGCTAAAGTAATGAAGGAGAAAAGTTTAATTTTGTGGTTAAGATAACCACTGTATAATATATTGAAAGTGTTAATGGAAGTAATGGAGTATATAGTACAATTATAAAAGAAAGAGTATAAAAAAAATTTCTGTTGTTTAACGGAAACGAATTATGACTATGGAATAAAAATAAAAGTAATGTCACTACAATGACTAAAGAAAGAAATATTGGAAAAGAATGTGAATACAGATATATGAATGAAATTTATATAAGAAAGAAGAATGAAAACATTTAAGCAGAAAGAGTAAGAGAAAGTAAGTTGGGTGTAATTATAGACAAACCCAATAGAAGTAAAAAAAAATGTGTATAAAAAGTATAGAATGAATATTGAGAAGTAGTAAGATGTGTTGTTCATGGACAACCAAGAGATTAAAGTATGTATATAAACGTTGTGATTAAATATGTTAATATAAAACAAAAGCAAAATACTTAATCAAGTATTAGATAAGGAATCAAGGACATAAATGAAAGTGTAAGAAATGAGAAGTCGTGACTTCTAAACTTGAAAGAAGTATGACAAGGAAAGATATCTAAAGATTGGAACAAATAAATAAGTCATAAGTATAGTGCTGTAATGAGTAATATAACAAAGTAAGTTACCTATAAAAAAATGGTTAAAGACTATGAGCAAGTTGCATTGTTATAATGCAAGAGAATGAATTGAGAAATAGAGATTTAATGCCTAATCAAGTGTTGGGCGACAAGTTAAAGATAAGACAGACAATGATGACAATGAGAAGAATATAAAGACAGTTATCAAAGAAATGATCATTTGAAATCAGATTTAGTGACCATATAAATATGAAATAAGAAGAACTGAGAATGATAAAAGGATAACCGAAAGAATGTGAGAAAAATGACTGAAAGTCATAAATAATACGAGATAAAGAGTAAAGGTGAATATCCAGATAAGTCTTAGACAAAGAGTCAAATATGAAATAAGAACTAAAATAAAGAGACAGGAAGTTACTATCTCTAAGCGGAAGTAACAGGTAAAAGTAGCCCAAGATTAAAAAAAATGGTCGGTACATGACTAGTAGTTATGGAACGTAAGAAATTGTATAGCGTATATCGCTCTAAGATATATACAAATAAAGAGAGTAAAGAAAAGAAGCTTAAAGGAAAGAACAATGTAATGTGTTGGGCATATAGCCTTATGACACATAGAAAGAAATGGTAAAAATAATAATAATAATAATAATAATAATAATAAAGGGGTTTGGGTATCAAACCTTAGAAGTTCGTAAGTAAAATGTATGAGACATAGAGACTGAATATAAAAAAAAGATATGGGAATAATCTATATGAATTTAAAAATAGTGTATGCTTAATAAGTATAATGAGATAAAATAAGAAATTGCTGAGTCAGAAATGCCAATCCTTATTGAAATATGGTTATAATGCAGTCAGAATAAAAAGAGAAGTAAAAATTATTTTTGGCATTAGCCATAGCAAGTAAAGAGTAAGCAAGAGATAGAATGTTAAACTAAGCAATAGTATGAGAAATAAGAACTATAAGAAAACACTAAAACATAAGTAATAAGATGAGAATGGTACATGGGGTACCTAAGCAGATAAGAAGTATACTCATAAGAGTACAGTAAGAAAGATGAGAAATGAAAAGGACATGACTATATTAGAAAGTATAATGAGTAAAAGAGGTTGAAATCTCATAAACTATAAAGAAAAGGGAAGAAGTATTTATTGGAAATAGATCGAAAGGTGAAAATGATATAAGTAAAGAGTGATACCAGACATGTATTTATAAAAGCAATACATGCAAGTAACAAGATGAAAAAGGTAATAACCTTTTGAGAAATGTATGAAAACTAGTAGTAAAGACAAAGAAAACTTTAGTAGAAATTATAGCAATATCTTTGATATAAAAGGTTTTATCTATAAAAAGAAAAAGATAGAAAATTCTTCGAGAATTAAAGATGAAAGATAAGACAAAAGAAACAAAAATAACGATTGACTTTTGAAAAGTCAATTCCTCTGGTATATGTAGATATACGAAGTTGTAAAACTTCTAAAAGAAATGTATAAAGGTAAAGTGGGCAGATATCGTGTAAATATATATATATATATATATATATATATATATATATATATATATATATATATATATATATATATATATATATATGTATATATATATATATATATATATATATATATATATATATATATATATATATATATATATATATATATATATATATATATATATATATATATATATATATGAGATTTGAGTCTAATGACAAGAAAGAAGTATTTAGAAATGTAAATTGACTATTGAAAAGTCAATTTTCTATAATAAAGTATGAAGTGATAGAGCTTCTAGAATAAGAGAGAGAAAGTAAATTTAAAATATGAAATTTACTCAAGTAAGAAAAATAAGTAAAAGCTTTTATTACATTAAAAGAAAAGTCGTGTAGTGCGTCTGTCCTTACGTTACCAGATGGGACAGAAGATTCTGAAGTATACAGCAATGCCTCCCATAGAGGGTTTAGCTGTGTGTAGATGCAGAGGAGTAAGAGTATAGCATATGTTCCCAGATAGTTGAAAGCCCTAGAAACAAAGTATAGTACATATGATATAGAGCTAGTAGCGATAGTATTTGCCTTAAAAAAAATTGGAGGCATTACCTGTATGGAACAAAGCGCAAGCTATTCACTGATCATAAAAGTTTGCAGTATGTGTTCACTCAAATAGAGTTGAACCTAAGACAGAAAAGATAGTTAGAGTTGATCAGTGATTATGTTTGCGAAATTGTATACCATTCAGGCAAGCAAGTATAGCAGCAGATGCATTGAGTAGAAAAGTTCCAAAGAAAAGAATCAATGCAAGATTGATACATATAGAACTAATGTCCAGTATTATAGAACAGCTTAAAGCGCTCCAACAAAAAGCTGGAAAAAGCATAGACTTGAAAGGTGATAAAATGAGGAAGACATGCAGTTTGAGATAAGCAAACAAGAGTTAAAGACTTTTAGAACCCGCAATTGGGTATCGAAAGCAGGAGGTTTGAGGAAGCTGATTCGAGAAGAGTCGCATAAGTCAAAGTATTCCATACATCTAGGGAGTACCAAGACTTATCAAGATCTTAAAAGACAGTACTGGTGGCCTGGAATGAAGAAGAGGATAGCTAAGTACACCTCCAAGTGTGTCATTGCGCACAAGTCAAGGCGGAACATCAGGTCCCGCATGGAGATGCTCGGTTATTGCACATTCCAGCCGGAAAGTGGGAAGACGTAACCATAGATTTTATTGTCGGGTTACTGAGAACGAGAAGAAAAGAGGTTATGATAGTATTAGTATATGGGTCATAGTGGACCGGTTGACCAAGAGTGCACTATTTCTAGCCATAAAAGAAACTACTCCATTAGAGCAGTTAGACCAGTTGTATATAGATGAAGAGTTAAGAAGATATGGTGCACCGTTGTCCATCGTGTCAGACAGAGACCCCAGATTTACCTCTAACTTTTGGAGAGCTTTACAAGATAAAATGGGGACGAGAATTTAGCTAAGTACAGCGAATCATCCACAAACGGATGGTCAGAATGAACGAATAACTCAGACAGTAGAAGACATGTTACGATCGTGTGGGATGAGCTTTGGAGGTAGTTGGGATGAACACCTGCCTTTAGTGGAGTTTGCATATAATAACATCTACCATTCTAGCATTAAAATGCCACCCTTCGAGGCATTGTATGGTAGAAAGTGTAGAACTCCTCTATGCTGGTTGGAGGCGGGTGAGACTAAGCTTACAGGGCCAGAGATTGTTAGAGTAACTAATGAGAAGATTGGGGTAATTCAATCCAACATGAAAGCAGCACAAGATCGGCAAAGGAGTTACTCAAATCTAAAGAAGAGACTGTATGACTTGCAAGAAGGAGATTTGGTGATGATAAAAGTGTCACCATGGAAGGGAGTGGTCAGATTTGGCAAGAGATGAAAGCTGAGTCCAAGATACATTGGACCTTTTAAAATCCTGAAGAGAGTTGGGTTACAAGCGTACAAGCTGGAATTACCACCCAAATTTAGTGGAATACATGATACTTTTCATGTATGCTACTTGAAAAAGTACTTTGGTAAAGAAGAGTTAGTAATACCGTATACTGACCTGAGGGTGGAGACTCCTAGCAAACTGATTGAGGAACTCGAAGCCATCCTAGAAATACAGACTAAGAAGCTAAGGAACAAGGAGACTGACCTTGTACCAATTAAGTAGAAGCACCCGTTAGAGTCAAACCTAACTTGGGAGACGCTAGAAGAAATGAAGAGAAGATATCCGAATTTCACAGATTACGAAAAGATTTCGAGGACGGAATCCGCTTAAGGAGGGGTGACTGTAAGAACCCGCGAAAAAGTTGTAAAAGGGTAAAACGGTCTTTTGACACGTTATAAGACTAGTGTGTAAAATAACATGTATTATGTAAAATAATAATATAAGAAATAAGAGATTATGTGAAATTTGGAGTTTTACTGCGTGAATAGTGAAATTTGACCAAAAAGGGCAAAATGGTCATTTGACATGAAAATGACCAAATTGTCAAGAAAATGTCAAGTTAGAAGTTAATGGAACATTATTGCAAGATTTTGGGTCTTAGGACCACTCTTGTGAAGAGATTAGAATACTAGGGACCAAAATGTAATTATTTTATAAATATTAAATATAAAATAAGAGAGTTATTACTCTCTATGTTCAGAAATCAGTTGAGAGGATTCTAGAAAGCACGAGAGAGAGCTAGAGAGAAGAAGAACACGGGTGCTCAAGGGAATTGCCAAGAAATTAAAGGAAACAATGTTGGAATTGGTGATTCCAAAGTAAACAAGGTTAGTAATTGAAGTTTCTACCCATGCTTTTGTGTGTTCTTGATAAGTTTCCATGGAGTGGACTGAAATCTGTAATTTCAGTCATAATTCATGAAGTGTATGTGATTTCTGGGCTTAAACATGTTCATGTAGTAAGAACATATCTTAAAAATAGCAAAGTAGATTGCTATTGTTGATAAATTGAAATGTTGCTCAAGAACCCTAAATCATGAATTGGTATGATTAAGCTGTTTCTAGTGGCTTAAAACTTGTTATTAGTTAAGGGTTTTAGTCAAGGAACAAACCCCATGTGATTAAGACCAGGAATAAGAGCTTAATGCCCCAAAACTGCGTGCTACAGTGCACTGCGTGCTACAGTGCCCTTCAGACAGAGACCAAAAATGTTAAAAATGTTAGAAATCCAAACGCTAGAAACCATAGCTAGACATGTCCGATTGATCTGAAATTTTCGCCATAACCCTAAAATGGTATAAGAACATGTCGGGAATGGTCAAATCCGTAATCCGACCTTGCGGAAAAGTCACTGTAGCGGCAGTGGCTAAAATCACTATTCATGTCAAAACTTGATTTTTAGAATTTGAGCTAGACTTGTCCAATGAACTCCAAATTTTAAACACAAGTCTAATATGGCCTAAGATTTCATGGAAAAGAGGGAACTGAAATACGACCCCTCGGGGGGTACTGTAGCAATATACGCGTATTTCGGAGAAAACCGTTAAACGAGTTTATTAATGGCTATACATTTATTATAACCTAAAGTTATGTTATATGAGACTTTAGCATTATAGAGTTAATTATATTGGGTATTTATATATACTACTTGTATAGGTGGTGCTTCAAACGTTATTGAGCACGGGAAAGGAAAAGGCGTACGTGAAGCCTAGTGAACCGTAGTAAAACCAATGTGAGTTTTATGAGGATTTCTATAGTATATAGCAATATGTTATTTTCAGAAAAGTAAGATTTCCAAATGTTTATAAATACTAAAGTTTGGAAAATAGTTTTGAATGAAGCTCTATACAAGGGCTTAGTGTTTAAAACAGATTTTTAAAGTATGGTTTGCAAGGTATTTTGAAAGAAGTTCCTTATGGGAACTAAGTTGTCAAAATCAGTTTTTTTTAAAGTATTTTTAGTAAAGAGTTATAAAATGTTTGAGTAAGAGTTGTTTACAAATTGTGTCCCATTTTGACCAATTTGAGATAAAATGAAGTAAGAATTAAAGAAAGAAAGAAGTATGAGTCAGTTGTCCGGACTAGGATCACCCACATAATCGGGGGATCAGAAGACACTACTGGGATGGTACCTCCCGTCGCGAAGTAGTTGTCTAGCTTAGTATACCCTTGTACTTGAATCCGTTCCAAGTCACAAAGGGGAGACAGAATGAGCATAACCTAGCGGACAGATCTGTTCTGTCCCGCGAGGAGAGCTAGTAGAATGAATTAAATTAAACTAATTCATGAGTTTCAGTTGGTCACAAGTACATGAGAAAGAAAGCAGTTTTAAAGAAAGAAAGCGGTTTTAAAGAATAAAACAATTTTTAAAGTATGAAGCAGTTTTTGAGAAAGAAAGTGTTTTGAGTTTTGAAAAGAGAAAAGTAAAGAGATTTGAGATTTGTTATGAAAATGAGTTTTTAGCAGTTTACTTGTTATTAGTTCAAGTAAGTTTTAGACAGAAAAGTTTTGGGTCTAAAACCCATATTACTCACGAGGCTTTATGTCTCACGTATATTGTTTTTTTTTAAATGCTATATACTTAGGTAAGATGAGCAGGAGCTGGAGTGGGACCAGTATGAAATACAGTAAGTTTAAATTATGGTTTCTGTATTGAGTCTGTAATACCCTTTCAGAATAAAGTTTATAAAAAAAAATTAGGTGACTTTTCATGGTCACGTTTCTAAAATGTTTTGTAATATAAACTATATTAAATTATGGTTTGAGAAAGGGGTGTTACAGTGTAGACGTAAGAAGAGAAGGGGGGGTTCTTTTATTTTTTAATCAAAAAAATCTAAATAGATAATAAAAAAATGAAAAAAGAAATTAAAATGGTAACTTAGTTTTCACATCTGTCAAGGAACAAACACGATTTTTTTTATTTTGAACCTCTCGTGCAAGCTAGAAACTTTTTGGGCAGTATCCACATTTTTTGACATAACATGGACTAATTTTGCAGTTTAGTCAACATTAAATGGGAAAATAAGACAATATACATTTACTATTATGAAATTTCTTGCTTCCAAGACAAGACATAGATGTATTTTTAGCTAATTAAAGATAACACATGTTTAGAAAGCAATGAAATGGGTCATCGGAAAGCCTATCAACACCTATATAACTCCAAGAAATCTCTCCACCTCCACAACCCTTTTTCGGCCATTGACAACCATTGGTTTCCCACTCCAAAATTGAAGAGAGAAGATTATGAATAGAAAAAAGTCCAACGACCATCCCTTTTGGTTCATATGACTTCCCTCTATTCAATACAAAGACAACATGATCGTGGTTTTTGTGTCAAAGAAGATGAAAGAATCGATAAAAAAATATTTTGTCAATTTATTTATTAAAAATATCAGCTCATCAATTATAACTAGTAATATTGTTTTACCAAAAAAGTCAATACAATGAGTTTTTTATTAAAAAAAATTCCACTGAGTATTTTTTTAAGACAAAACTTCATAATGGTCCCTGTGGTTTCACAAGATATCAACTTTAGTCCCTAACTTTCAAAAACCTCAAGGATAGTCCTTATAGTTTCAATTTTGTGTCACTGTTGGTCCCTCACCCATATAAAAAGACATTTATACCCTTTTTATTTTATTTTACATTTTCTTTTAACTAATTCTATATTAAAAGAAAAAGAAAAAGAAATTAAAAAACACCACCCCCATCCCCTTTTATATTTTGTCACCCATACTCCATCTCTTTCCCTTGCTTCTCATACCTAGCTCTACCACCGTCTCCTGCCGGTGACTCCTTCCCGACTTTTCTTTTTCTCATCTTGAATCTGTCACACACTAGCAAGGGAGGTGTGTAACACCCGACTTATTAACCAAAAACACCCCAAAAAATTTTCATTTTTCAAACCAAATATTTTACAAATAAAACATAGGTAGGGGTATTAGTTAATACAATACGAGTACAAGAGTATCATGAAGTACAATACATAAGATATTATACATTCTCTAAGCCGGGCTGTCACTTCAAGATCCTAAGTCCTCAGTCACGGACTTTATCTTTTCCCTTCGCGGGATCACGCTCACCTGCAGGGACATATCAATTAAACGGTGAGCTATAAAGCCCAATAAGTAATCAAATCAAAAATAAAATGTATAAGAATAAAATTCTCTATACAAAGTCAAATACGTATTATCATGCAATACAAAATCAGATATGGCTCACGGGTTAGCCCGCTGTTGCCTTCAAAATCAAATATGGCTCACGGGTTAGCCCGCTGTTGCCTAGACTCACGATATGGCTCACGGGTTAGCCCGCTGTTGCCTAGACTCACGGCTTATCCGGTCTTGTCTATATAAGTTTGACTCACAGCTCCGTTCTTGTCTATTATAGACTCACGGCTTATCTGATCTTGTCATATCATTGATTTAGATTGACTCACAGCTTATCTGGTCTTGTCATATCAAATCATATATCTGTCATTTTTCGTCCCCAAAACTGTTTTCAATCCGCAGCTGCTCATTTATCATTTATCACATTAAATATGAGTGAGATTACTCACCTGAAGGTTTGCTACAACTAGCGTTTGTTGTTCCTTGCCTTGAAATAAGATCCGTAGGATTTTGTCCCGCACCTATAATTCCATTTATTATCAAAATGATTATAGGTTAATAACCATTCCAATTAACTCTAATGCAATAGATTTCAATACAATATCATTATAAACAATGCCTAGTTAATAAACTTTCCGTTTACTAACTTTTTATGAATTTTACTATTCACCGAGGCATTCGAACCGGTCTACAGTGCCCCCGAGGGGTCGAAAACTCAATATGAAAATTTTCCCAAACTTTTCAGACCATAACGAGCCTATGGTTCAAATTTGAGCTAAATCGGACAAGCCAAACAAAAGTTAGCATTTTTGATCCCCTGACTGGCCTCTGCTTGGAGGCGCACTGCGCCAGGGTAAGGGCGCACTGCGCCTGGGCGCACCCCGCCTGGCTCCTGGGCGCACTGCGCCTAGCGGCAGTGCAGGTCCCTTGGCCAGTCGCGATTTATGCACTGTAGCTTGCATTTTTTGGTCTATAAGTTCTTAATGTTGTTCTGAATCGTTTGGGGTTTATTCCTATGCTAAAACCTTACATTTTAACAAGGTTTTTAACCCCCAAAACACACTCAATCAATCATGTGAAGAATTAGGGTTCTTATTTCTAACAACCCCAAAACTTCAAATTCATCAATTATAACAATCTACTTCCATTTTCTTTAGTTAAGTCCTTGTTATAATGACTTAATGGAAGTATCACATCAATTTAAACACCCAATCATAACTGTAATTGCAGTTTTTGAGTTCTACAAAACTCATCAAGAACAACTAGCAAGAACTTGGAAAACTAACCTTTCAAACTTCCAATTCTACCCTTTGAAGCTATATTCCAATTATGCAACTTCAATCTTTAAGATTTCTTCAAATCCTCTGCAGAAAATCGCACAAGAAATTCCTCCCGTATGTGCCAAAATTCTGCCCAAAATGGAAGAAGCTTCCAAGCTTTTATACTTCCAGAAATTACAGTTTGGTCCTTGAAGTTGCATTTCTTAAACTTTTGCCACAACTAACAAATGGGCGCACCCCGCCTGGCTCCTGGGCGCACTGCGCCTAGCGGCAGTGCAGGTCCCCTGGCCAGTCGCGATTTATGCAATGTAGCTTGCAGTTTTTGGTCTATAAGTTCTTAATGTTGTTCTGAATCGTTTGGGGTTTATTCCTAGGCTAAAACCTTACATTTTAACAAGGTTTTTAACCCCCAAAACACACTCAATCAATCATGTGAAGAATTAGGGTTCTTATTTCTAACAACCCCAAAACTTCAAATTCATCAATTATAACAATCTACTTCCATTTTCTTTAGTTAAGTCCTTGTTATTATGACTTAATGGAAGTATCACATCAATTTAAACACCTAATCATAACTGTAATTGCAGTTTTTGAGTTCTACAAAACTCATCAAGAACAACTAGCAAGAACTTGGAAAACTAACCTTTCAAACTTCCAATTCTACCCTTTGAAGCTATATTCCAATTATGCAACTTCAATCTTCAAGATTTCTTCAAATCCTCTGCAGAAAATCGCACAAGAAATTCCTCCCGTATGTGCCAAAATTCTGCCCAAAATGGAAGAAGCTTCCAAGCTTTTATACTTCAAGAAATTACAGTTTGGTCCTTGAAGTTGCATTTCTTAAACTTTTGCCACAACTAACAAAATGTATGACAAAAATCAACTTTTATAACATTTTAAGTCCAAGACTCAAAATATTATTACCAAACAAGTCCTTTTCTGTCCAAAAGACCAAATTACCCTTTTGAGGTAAAATGACCAGTTTGCCCTTTTTATTAATTATATAATAAACATGTTTTTGGCGTTACAAATTCTCCCCTCCTTTAAGAGATTTCGTCGCCGAAATCATACAAAAAGTTGAGGGTATTTCTCCCTCATTTCACTTTCGGTCTCCCATGTCATGTCGGAACCTTTGTGATGACGCCAAAGTACTTTCACCATGCTGATCTTCTTGTTTCGCAGCTGTCTTATCTTGCGGTCTATCACCCGCTCGGGTTGTTCCGGGTATCTCAACTTTTCATCTACCTCAATTTCAGCAAGGGGTATGTGTTGAGACTTTTCAAACAACGTTTTCCTCAAGTGGGACACATGGAATACATCATGTATACCATTAAGTTCATCAGGTAACTCCAATCTATACGCCACGGCTCCAACCCTTTGGGATAAACGGAAAGGTCCAATGAAACGAGGACTCAACTTCCCTTTCTTCCCAAAACGGATTAAGCCTTTCCAAGGGGATACTTTGAGCATAACCATATCTCCTACTTGGAATTCTATCGGTTTCACCCGTTTGTCCGCATACTGTTTCTGTCTATTCTGAGCTACCTTCAAATTTTCGCGTATCAGTTTGATCTTTTCTTCAGTCTGTGCTACAATTTCGGGTCCAGCCAACGGCTTTTCCCCAACTTCGGTCCAACAGGTCGGAGTACGGCACGGTGCTCCATACAATGCTTCATACGGGGCCATCTGAATGCTGGAATGATAGCTGTTATTGTACGCGAATTCCACTAAAGGCAAATAATCTTCCCAGCTTCCACCGAAATCTATGACACAAGTTCTCAACATGTCTTCCAAAGTCTGGATTGTTCTTTCACTCTGACCATCGGTCTGCGGGTGATATGCGGTACTCATAAGTATTTTTGTACCCAATTGCTTTTGAAGACTCTGCCAAAAATGAGAAGTAAATCTACTATCTCGGTCCGATACTATCGATGCTGGAAGTCTATGCCGACAAATCACCTCATCAATGTAGATTTTCGCCAGTTGATCTACTCTGTACTTTTCTTTATATGGTATAAATTGTGCCGATTTGGTTAATCGATCAACAATCACCCATATAGAATCATAACATCGCGGTGTCCGCGGCAACTTCGTTACAAAATCCATGGTAATATGGTCCCACTTCTTCTCTGGAACCGGCAATGGTTGTATTTCCTCGTACGGTTTTTGATGGTTTGACTTAACTTGTAGACACGTCAAACATCTTTCCACATATCTTCCAATGTCCCTCTTCATTCCAGGCCACCAATACATCGGTTTTAACGTACAATACATTTTAGTACTGCCCGGATGAATTGCATACCGGCTGAAATGCGCATCTTCAAGAAGCAGGTTCTTCGCCTCTCCTTGTTTCGGGACCCATATTCGGCCTCTGAAGGTCTTCAATTTCTGAGCATTTTCTTCCAGGTGCTTCAAATATCCAACCATTCTTTCGCTTTTTACATTCTCCGTCTTACACGCTTCTTCTTGTGCTGAACGAATCAATTCTGGTAACTGGCTTGCTACACCCATGCACGCGGATGTAACTTTCAAAGGAGCTTCTTTGCTGCTTAGAGCATCTGCCACCACGTTCGCCTTGCCAGGGTGGTACTGAATTTCACAGTCAAAGTCTTTCAACAGATCCATCCACCTTTGCTGTCTCATGTTAAGCTCTTTCTGATCAAATAAATACTTCAGGCTTTTATGATCAGTGTAAATGACAAACTTCACACCGTACAAATAATGTCTCCACAGCTTCAATGCTAGAACCACCGCAGCTAATTCCAGATCATGAACTGGATACTTCTTCTCGGCATCTTTTAATTGGCGGAACGCATAGGCTATGACCCGACCTTTCTGCATTAGAACACACCCAAGACCAACTTTTGAAGCATCACTGTAGATCACATACTCTTCTCCGCTTTGTGGTAGTGCTAAAACCGGTGCTTCACATAAAGCTTGTTTCAACTTCTGAAATGCTTCTTGCTGCTTTTCGGCCCACGTGAACTTTTCACCTTTCTTGGTCAACTTGGTCAACGGAGCAGCTATCGAAGAGAAATTCTCGACAAATCTTCTATAATAGCCTGCTAAACCAAGGAAACTTCGTATTTCAGTTGGACTCCGGGGCGGTTCCCACTTCATCACGGCCGAAATCTTTGCTGGATCAACTTTCACTCCTTCGGCATTAATTACATGGCCAAGAAATTGGACTTCTCTTAGCCAGAATTCACACTTGGAGAATTTTGCATACAACTTCTCCCGGCGAAGCAACTCCAACACTTGTCGCAGGTGCACTTCATGTTCGGCTTGGCTTCGCGAATACACCAAGATATCATCAATAAACACTATCACGGAGGTATCAAGGAACGGTCGACACACCCGGTTCATAAGATCCATGAATACGGCTGGAGCATTGGTTAATCCAAAAGGCATCACCAAAAACTCATAATGGCCGTATCGCGTTCGGAAAGCTGTCTTCGGAATGTCAGATTCTCTTATCTTCAACTGATGGTAACCCGACCTCAGATCAATCTTGGAAAAGTAGAACGCGCCTTGTAGTTGATCAAACAAGTCGTCTATTCTGGGTAGCGGGTACTTGTTCTTTACTGTGATCTTGTTTAATTCCCGATAGTCAATACACATGCGCATCGACCCATCTTTCTTCTTAACAAACAGGATAGGGGCTCCCCAAGGCGACGTACTCGGTCTGATGAAACCCCTGTCTAACAATTCTTCCAGTTGCTTCCGCAGTTCCACCATCTCTGAAGGTGCTAAACGGTATGGAGCTCGAGCAACAGGTGCAGCTCCCGGAATCAGTTCAATCGTGAACTCAACCTGTCGATCTGGTGGCAACCCTGGAAGTTCATCTGGAAACACATCTGGGAATTCGTTTACCACATTCACATTCGCTACCCCCACTTTAATTGGTTGAGCCACCGATACATAAGCCAAATAGGACGTTCCTCCTTTACTGATACAGCTTCGGGCTTGAGCAAAGGAAATAACTGGCATTCTCAACCAAGGTCGTTCACCCTGAATCTTTATTCATTCCCCCTCCGGTGATAATACTGTGATGTTTTTATTTCTACAATCCATGTTGGCATAATTCGTTGCCAACCAATCCATTCCCACAATTACACCAAATTCATTGGTAGTCATCGGCTTCAAATCTATAGGGAAAGTGGTCCCGTAGATTTTAAGCTGACAACCTTCCAGATGTTCAGAAACCCAAACATATCGGCCGTCCGCTATAGCCACTTCCAAACTTTCATCCATTCGGGTTAACGGTACATTTAGACGAGGCAACAAAGACTCCGATACAAAACAGTGTGTTGCTCCTGGATCAAATATAACATATACATGTATGGTATTGAGAGTATAGATACCTGTAACCACATCCGTCTTCTCACGGGCTTCTTCCACTGTCATCTGGAAAGCTCGCGAGGCCACCGGTCGTCCCCTGTTCTTCGGCTCTTCTTTCTTTCCCACTTGATCTTCCCTAGGTCTTTCACTGTATACTCCAGATTTCAGTTGGGGACAGTTCAGGCGAATATGATCCGTAGCCCCGCATTGGAAACACCTACGGTCCGCCCGACAGTCCCGTGTAAGATGACCCGTTTTTCCACAATTTCGGCAGCTAACTGACCCAGTATCGCTGCGACAACTGCCCGTGTGCCTTTTTCTGCATTTTTCACACCACTTACCTTCATCTTTCTGGCCATTTCCCCTAGACCCGGATTGTTGCGACTTTTTCTGAGGCGTCCAACCTTGGTCTTCCGCATTTCGTTTCGTTTCCAGGACTTTCTTTTCATCTTCTTGTCGCTTCAGTTCTGTTTCTTTTTCCGTGGCTCGATCCACCACTTGTCGGAAAGTGGATAGTTTCAGCGGTTGCACGATTTCTCTAATTCGGGTCGTCAACCCCCAGACATACTTATCGATCTTTCTCTTTTCGGTATAGATGTGGTGTTCCGCAAACCTAGCTTTCTCCAGAAAGCTAAGAGTATATTCCTGAACAGATCGGGAACCCTGTTCCAGATGCAGGAATTCATCCTCCAATTGCTTTATCTCTACTTCAGAACAATATTCTTCATTGAACTTATTCTTGAACTGTTCCCACGATACAGATTCGGTTGGATCAAGATTCAAAGACTTGTAGTAAATCTGCCACCAGTGTAGTGCACCGCTGGTGAGTTGGTTCGTGGCAAATTCTACTTTATCATCATCCGCACATTTGCTTACTCGGAACACCTTCTCGATATGCATGATCCATTCCATAGCTTTGACTGGATCATCTGTCCCCGAGAATTCCTTTGGTTTACAACCAAGGAAGGATTTATACGTACACCCAACTTTCTTTGTCGAGGTTTCCCCACCTTGAGTTTCTTTTACTGCCCGGGCACGACTTTCTCCCTGGCTTTCATCTTCCGGCTGCCTGTCATGAACACTTTTTGCAGCCTCTTCAGTAGGATTAGGATTGGCACTCGTATTAGGATTGCCACTCGGGTTGGGGTTATTCGTTAATGTAGGCATCATTTGCCTCACCACTTCTTCCACTATCGTCCGAATATCAGGTGGATTTTGTCCCACCGGTTCCCGTGCTGGTGCTCTTCGCCCAACAGAGCCGCGTGACCGTGCTGGTCCACTTCTTGCAGTTCCACGCGAATTCGCACCAGTGGGATTGCTTCGTGTATTTCTCATACTTCAAAATTTCAGCAAACCGTTAGATTACATATATAATAACAACTTATATATATCTAACAGTCCATTTATCTGTTCTTCTCTCAAGGTTTAAGTCCAGGAATCTAATCTAAGACACCTAGTTCACTTAAACCACGGCTCTGATACCAACTTGTAACACCCAACTTATTAACCAAAAACACCCCAAAAATTTTTCATTTTTCAAACCAAATATTTTACAAATAAAACATAGGTAGGGGTATTAGTTAATACAATACGAGTACAAGAGTATCATGAAGTACAATACATAAGATATTATACATTCTCTAAGTCGGGCTGTCACTTCAAGATCCTAAGTCCTCAGTCACGGACTTTATCTTTTCCCTTCGCGGGATCACGCTTACCTGCAGGGACATATCAATTAAACGGTGAGCTATAAAGCCCAATGAGTAATCAAATCAAAAATAACATGTATAAGAATAAAATTCTCTATACAAAGTCAAATACGTATTATCATGCAATACAAAATCAGATATGGCTCACGGGTTAGCCCGCTGTTGCCTTCAAAATCAAATATGGCTCACGGGTTAGCCCGCTGTTGCCTAGACTCACGATATGGCTCACGGGTTAGCCCACTGTTGCCTAGACTCACGGCTTATCCGGTCTTGTCTATATAAGTTTGACTCACAGCTCCGTTCTTGTCTATTATAGACTCACGGCTTATCTGATCTTGTCATATCATTGATTTAGATTGACTCACAGCTTATCTGGTCTTGTCATATCAAATCATATATCTGTCATTTTTCGTCCCCAAAACTGTTTTCAATCCGCAGCTGCTCATTTATCATTTATCACATTAAATATGAGTGAGATTACTCACCTGAAGGTTTGCTACAACTAGCGTTTGTTGTTCCTTGCCTTGAAATAAGATCCGTAGGATTTTGTCCCGCACCTATAATTCCATTTATTATCAAAATGATTATAGGTTAATAACCATTCCAATTAACTCTAATGCAATAGAGTTCAATACAATATCATTATAAACAATGCCTAGTTAATAAACTTTCCGTTTACTAACTTTTTATGAATTTTACTATTCACCGAGGCATTCGAACCGGTCTACAGTGCCCCCGAGGGGTTGAAAACTCAATATGAAAATTTTCCCAAACTTTTCAGACCATAACGAGCCTATGGTTCAAATTTGAGCTAAATCGGACAAGCCAAACAAAAGTTAGCATTTTTGATCCCCTGCCTGGCCTCTGCTTGGAGGCGCACTGCGCCAGGGTAAGGGCGCACTGCGCCTGGGCGCACCCCGCCTGGCTCCTGGGCGCACTGCGCCTAGCGGCAGTGCAGGTCCCCTGGCCAGTCGCGATTTATGCACTGTAGCTTGCAGTTTTTGGTCTATAAGTTCTTAATGTTGTTCTGAATCGTTTGGGGTTTATTCCTAGGCTAAAACCTTACATTTTAACAAGGTTTTTAACCCCCAAAACACACTCAATCAATCATGTGAAGAATTAGGGTTCTTCTTTCTAACAACCCCAAAACTTCAAATTCATCAATTATAACAATCTACTTCCATTTTCTTTAGTTAAGTCCTTGTTATAATGACTTAATGGAAGTATCACATCAATTTAAACACCCAATCATAACTGTAATTGCAGTTTTTGAGTTCTACAAAACTCATCAAGAACAACTAGCAAGAACTTGGAAAACTAACCTTTCAAACTTCCAATTCTACCCTTTGAAGCTATATTCCAATTATGCAACTTCAATCTTCAAGATTTCTTCAAATCCTCTGCAGAAAATCGCACAAGAAATTCCTCCCGTATGTGCCAAAATTCTGCCCAAAATGGAAGAAGCTTCCAAGCTTTTATACTTCCAGAAATTACAGTTTGGTCCTTGAAGTTGCATTTCTTAAACTTTTGCCACAACTAACAAAATTTATGACAAAAATCAACTTTTATAACATTTTAAGTCCAAGACTCAAAATATTATTACCAAACAAGTCCTTTTCTGTCCAAAAGACCAAATTACCCTTTTGAGGTAAAATGACCAGTTTGCCCTTTTTATTAATTATATAATAAACAAGTTTTTTGGCGTTACTGTCCACCTAGTTTGGTTCAGACAATATTCAGTCTTAATCCGGCAAACTCGCCACTGCTCTGGGCTTCCCTTGCTATCGCTTTCAAACAGAGCTTGAACAGTAGGAGAATGTGATCCCTCATGAACACATCAATTACAACGCCATAAGATGGCGAATTCACCACAATCCATTTTGTTTGATGCTCCTTTTGAGAAATGTAAGAGGATACGATTGAACGAAGGACGCTGTAGGAGTAAAAGGAAGATAATCATTCAATTGATTAATTTCGGTTCTGAGATTCCAGTACTCAGAAGCAAGCAGTTTAACATGATCAGAACTACTAAACAAACCTGGTTTGCTTCTCAATGGTGTCGGTTAAACAGCAGGCAGCGTGTAAGCATACAATCAGATTTGTTCTTTTCATGAGGAAATGTAACAACCGCGGGACAATCTCGGTAGAAGAAATTCGAATCAAGAGATGTATTGTAACCATCTAGGGAAAGACGTAAGTCTGTGTTTGCATCGTTGGAGAGGGTTTGGGTTAAACAGTTGTTTTTCTGATTGGGTAGAGACTCCGGAGCTTGAAGGGAGTTAGGGTAGTGAAGGGACTCACTGAGGACAAGATCGATGAGCGTAGGAGAAGAGGGGCATCGGAGGTGGTGGTGGAAGAGGGAGCTAGGAGGGACCCGGTGGTTGGAGTTGTAAGGGCAAGCGTTAATGGCGTCGGTGGCAGCAATGACGTCGCTTGATGAGATGTTTAAGGGTTGAAAGGGTGGTCTGGAGATCAGGGGGTTGGATAGCGACAGCGGTTGGAGTGGTGGTGGGTTTTGGTGGTGGTTCGGCGGGAAGATTCGAGAGTTAGGGTTTGGGTTTGCGTCTGGAGGTGGAGGGAGAAAGGTGAATGGAGGAGAAGTCCATGGAGAGTTGAGACTGAACGGAGGAATTTGACATTAAATAATATGTAAAAAAATTGTTTTTAAAATAGTTTTTAATTAAAGAAAATGTAAAAAAAATCAAATAATGGTAAATTAGTCATTTCATATGAAAGAGGGACCGAACATGATAGAGAATTAAAACCAAAGGGACTATCCTCGAGGTTTTTGAAAGTTAGGGACTAAAGTTGATATCTTGTGAAACCACAGAGACCATTTATGAAGTTTTGTCTTTTTTTAACAATGTTTTTGTTTTTATGTATTTTGCACTTATTTGAATTATCCATAAAAATACAATGCTTTTGCTTTTAAAAGGATTTCTTTTTAGATTACTTATTTGGCCATTAGCAATTATTACGTATTAATTTTTTGAATTTTGTTTGTTTTAAAATATGTTACACATTAATGTTTTAAAAGATTATTTTGAAGAGATTTGTAGGAAAGGAGCGTATTGCAGTCTTATGGACATTTTTTGGGCTCACCAGGACAACCTGCGACTGACGTGTCAAGTGGGCCCCATAAAAGTGTGGGACCATCTGTTATAGGACTTCTCAACCAATTAGGAAACGAAACGCAGCTGTGATATGGTAAGCGCAGTCCCACCACAGTAATATGTACCATTCTAGTACGTCTAATTTCCTTTTAGACTGAGACTTATACCGACCCTATATGTTTTTCATTTTTTCTCAAAATATCGCTTCATATTATTTGGACGTGACAATGTTTTTATCTTTTCTGTATGTCAATAATGAAACGTCAAATTCAAAATTAAATTTTTTAAGTTAAAGCATACGAGTTCAAATAGATGATGTCGTTCACTTATCTTATTCAAAAAGTTTGTTGAATATATATATATATATATATATATATATATATATATATATATATATATATATATATATATATATAGGGCTAGGATTAAATACATTTAACAATTATTGTGTGATTGTAGGACCAAATGTGGAGCGTCCGATTAAAATGATCAACGGTGTTAGATTCAAGGGTCTAATTGTAAAATTATAACAATTAATTAATCAAATTTTGCAATTAAACCCTTATAAAGGGTATTTGAGTCTATTAATAAATATTTAAAAAAAGGAAATATCCAATTTATCTCCTAATTTTGTGGGATTACGTGAATAGAAACTGCAAATTAAAAACTGAAATTACAGTACCTTCGAATTCGAATTCTCAAAGAACAGTTTGTGGGTATTTAAGTTAATTACAGTAGCTTTCGAATTCTTTGAGGATACATCAAATTCCTTTAATCATTCTCAGAGAATGGACTTGTGACAAAAAAAAAAAGTATCATTCTCGTAGAATGATCATGCTTATGTCAAATACGCACAAAGCCCTCATATACATTCTTAAAAATGTGATACCAAAACACAATCCAATAAAAATTAATATTCATTCTCAGAGAATGAGGTTCGACATACAACAAAATTGACATTGCGCAAAACGATTTCACATTTACTATCATGTAATTATCGCACATCCAAAAATCCAAAACAAAAAATACACATTCCAAATAAGTGAACTTCTAATACATGACTATTCAATGTGTGATTACACGACTATTCTCAAAGAATGACTTACGATAAAAAAAAAATTAACTGCTCACACTTTGAATGTAACCGGTACATTCTTGGAGAATGTAACCTATACAACATTTTTGGAGAATCATCAATTCTTGAATCATCAATCCGCTCTTTTTTCAGTCTTTATTCTTAAAGAATGCTTTAGTTTCAGTCTTTAGTTCTTAAAGAATACTCGTTATTCGGTATTCATTCTTAAAGAATGCTTAGATCTTGTATATTTCAGCAAACTCGCGGGTGCCGGATTTCGACAACGACAACGACGATCGTATATTTCAAGAAACCCGCGGCTGTCGGATTCAATCCTGTCTAACTTTTATAACAGTTTGGAAGATAAAGACAGTATTGTCAATTATATTCTGTGTTCTTCAAAAAAAGCCCCTGTTCTTAAAAAAATCCTGTGTGTTTTACAGAAGAGTATTTTGATGGTAAAATTATTGCTTGCTTCTTTTATATTGGACATAAAAAATTTACACGTAACAACCCTATCTATAATTACATCTAAGAACTTTTAGTTCATATGTAATCTATTTGTCAAATTAAATACACGTTTTTATTCATTTATTGGGCCATAGGAGCACAAGTAAGCAAAAGTGTAGATTACCTTGGGCTCGCCGTCAAAATAAATTACGGATATACGAATATACATACTTTAAATAGCTTGATGTCTGCAAATCCTAACCGAAAGCCTACCAATGGGAAGTACAACGGATTCTACAAGCTTCGCCGGCAAATCCGTTTGATTATCCTTTTGATCCGATCATCTCTTTCAAAGCCAAAATCGCTTCCTTAATTATCTACAGTTTCAAATAAACAAAATTCGGGACTAAGTAATCATATAAATCATCGCAAAAGAATCCCGATGGTTTGATTTTCTCTGCGTTGAATTTGATACCTTGGGGTGTTTGTTCATCGGGATTTTGCTGCTGTCGGTGATCGGTCAAGGCCACCGTCGGCGGTGGTGCTTCCGGCTGAGAAAGACGATGATTCGGAGGTCTGAAAGGCGGAGGCGGGGTTTAGAAATCGGTGAACCACAATGACGTATTAATAGGGATTTCTAGGTTTCATTCCTTAATTGTAGCCATTTAATTTGGGTAATTCAATTAATTAATTAATATAAAATTATAATTGTATTATTTAAATGACTAATTTACCCTTAGATATTGATTGGTCCAGAATTGGTCCTACAATCACACAATAATTGTTGAATGTATTTGAACCTACATCTATATATATATATATATATATATATATATATATATATATATATATATATATATATATATATATATATATATATATATATATATACATATATATATATATATATATATATATATATATATATATAGGGGTGGGTTTAACATAGAACCATTATTATGCATAGAACCATAGAATCATATTCTTAACCATTTGATCAAATTAGGATAATAAGGGTATGATGGTAAATTACAGTTATATGTTCATTGATGAACATTGTCATCAAAATCCTAGAATTTGTTCAGAAATGAACATTCATAACATTGATAAAATATATGAACATACAAACATGTTCAGAAATGAACATTCATCAAACCTAATTCGTACAAAAATATCAAACTTACCAAAACTTACCAAAAATATCATAGAAGAACATATGTTCGTGGATGAACATTCATACAAAAACTCAAAAATAGTCAATTGTGAATATACGTTCATAGATGAACATATGTTCGTGGATGAACATTTATACATGGATGGACATTCATACAAAAACTCAAATGTTCATAACTGAACATGGGTGAACATTGATACAGATACTAAAAACTTGATCACTTTTGAACATATGTTCATCAATGAACATATGTTCATTGATGAATATGTATAATAAAACAATAAATTATTCATGTTCATAACCGAACATGTATACAAAAACTAAGAAATTAGTCTCGTTCTCTCTTAGGTTGCAATCAAAACATATTACCACTATCATCATCATCATCGTTCTCTTTTCTGCTGCAATCACATGACTTCTTCCTCCTCTCTTCTGTTGCAATCGAACACCACCATCATCATCGTTCTCTCTATAGCTGCAATCGCATCCTTTCTTCTTCGTTGTACCTTCTGCGTTGATCCATCTTCCTAGATCCATCTGTCTTGATATCAATAACTAATCATATGTTCTTGAATGTTCATTAATGAACATGGAAAATGTTCATTACTGAACATCCGTATTTGAATAACATCGAACTCATACTTAATATTCAATAATTGAACAATATTGAATGTTCATTAATGAACATTCGAATGTTCATAACTGAAAATTCAAAATTGCACAAAATCAAACTCATACAGAATAGAGAAATTGTAATCTTCTGTATTCGTTCTCTGCATATCGATTAGAATCGTGTTCGTATTTCACTTGACTGTTACCGTTTAATTCATTCAGACTTGGAATCAGCTACTTATTGCACTTGACAATCGATTGGAATTATGTTAGGGTTAAACAACAATGTAAGACTAAAACAAATTTAATCAACTGAAAAATAATATAATGTAACACCAAAACTTAATATAATATAACACTATAACAATTTTAACTGAACAATAAAGTTGATTTAAGTCAACAATAGAGAAGTATTCATAAATGTTTAGTGATGAACATTCAAATAAATTGTTAACAATTGTTTAAACCTGTTAAGATAAACTGAAATCATGACATGATAGTTGTTCTAACAAGGAATAACAATTTTAACTGAACAATAAAGCTGATTTAAGTCAACAATAGAGAAGTGTTCATAAATGTTCAGTAATGAACTTTCAAGAAAAATTGTTAAGAATTGTTCATACCTGTTAAGATAAGCTAAAATTAGGACATGAGAGTTCTTCTGACAAGGAATCCGACTAAGAGTCACCGTCTCCGGCCACCTACTAGACAACCAGCGCCACTAGAGAAGCATTGAACTACCAAACCCGCCGACAACGACCTTGCTTCTTTGTTATCTTCTGTTGGCGATAGCTTTTCGATGAGATGCAATGGAGATTTCCGATGAGACGCAGTGGAGGTTTCCGATGAGATGTAGATGACGGTAGTTGAGATCTCCGATGAGAGCTAGAGGAGTTGATGAAGAAGAACATGAAATTGATTAAGGTTGATTGAAGTGATAAATGAGGTATTTAATTTGACAGATCTGATTTTTAGGAACAATAATATTGTTTATACCTAAATTACCCCCACTCATTTATTTAATTGATTTCTTTTAATAATATATTAGTCTTTTATTTATGGCCATTGATTGCTTGATCTAATGGTTAGTAGATTGGTTCTATGGTTCTATGCATAAAATGGGTTTTTATGTTGATCCTCTCCCTATATATATATATATATATATATATATATATATATATATATATATATATATATATATATATATATATATATATATATATATATATATATATATATATATATAGGATCAAATAAGAAGTAAAATTATGGTAAGAAGGTAAGAAGTTTTTTATCTACTTGGTTTTTTGACGAATCACCAAAATGAATCACTAGATGGATAAAAAATAACATGATTCATTGAAAAAAAAATTCTAAAAAAACATACTGATAAATCATTTTTTAGTAAATCAAGTTTTTATTCACGTTACGGACAATTTTAGTGAATAACAACAAAATCATCGTAAAAATGAATCATCAAGTTGTTTTTTCGAGAATTTTTTTTATCGGATCCTAATTATATATATATATATATATATATATATATATATATATATATATATATATATATATATATATATATATATATATATATATATATATATATATATATATATGTATATATATATATATGTATATATATATATATATATATATATATATATATATGTATATATATATATATATATATATGTATATATATATATATATATATATATGTATATATATATATATACATATATATATATATATATATATATATATATATATATATATATATATATATATATATATATATATATATATATATATATAGGGTTGGGTTCAATAGAGAACCAATTTAAAACAAAGAACCAAGGAACCAATCATTTGGTCGGAATGCAAAAGATCGACGGCCAGAAAAAAGGATGTACATTTACTAGTTAGACGCGAATGTAGAGGATTATAGCAAAAAACCCACTTCATTTTTTATGTTTTTTTTTAATTTTTAAGCTTATTATTTTTTTGAAAAAAAAAAACTAAAAATACCAAAATTCATAATTTTTCATCCTCTATAAATAGACATCCATATTGATATATTCATTCACATCTAAATGACAATTCTATTCGATTTATTCAATAATTTTTGACCAATCACATGTGAATTTTTAGGAAATCATTTTGAATTTCAGTTAATTCAATTGTATATGACATCAAAAGATTGAAATAGTAAATATAAGTGATTTTTCTTTAATTCACATATGCATCTAATAATTTTAAATTTACATGAGTTATTATTGAATGATTTACAATTATTGAAAAAATTGAGTTCAAAGACTATTTACATGTGAATTATCTTCGATACAAATTTAGTACAATTTATATTTACATTGTGAATTTTAACTGTTTTTTGTTTGATATGTTAATTCACATATAAATGGTAATTGAACCTCGCTTTTTCAATAATTTTTTATCATCCAAATGTGAATTTTAAGCAAATTAATTTGTGAATCTAAATTAATTCATTTGTGTATGATCAAAAGGTTAAAAATAGTGCGCATCCAGTTTTAGATGTATTAATTCACATATAAATGATAATTGTACCCCATATTTTCAGCAATTTTTTGTTCATTCGCGTGTAAGTTTAAGTAAATTAATTTGTGAATCTTAGTTAATTCATTTGTATATTATCAAAATATTGAAATTGTAAAGAATATAAACGAATTTACTTAAATTCAATATGAAAATTTAGTAAGATTCACGTCTGAATCTAAAAGTTTATTTAAATTCACATAAGTTGTTATTGAATGATCAATGATTGTTGAAAAAATAATTTCAATTATCATTCACATGTGAATAATCTTCTATAAAACTTGTTATAATTCAGATTCACATTGATTAAGTGTTGTGAATCTGAACAAGATTTTTGAATTTTTTTCGTTTTTACTATATTGATATGGATGTCTATTGAAAGAGAATAAAAAATTATGAATTTTGATATATTCAATTTTTTATTTCGATAAAAAATAATCTCTAAAAATAAAAAATAAATAAAAAACGAAGTGGGTTTTTCGGAATTATCCGCTACATGCGCGTTTAATTAAGAATTATTTTATGCAACGAT
>JAKNSD010000025.1:113304-209690 GCA_023525715.1 Cichorium intybus
GTCGTATGTTTATTTGCTATGTATTTTAAGAACTCTTAATACATATTATGAGCTATCAGATACAAACTATTTGTAACACCCGGTTTCTCATACGAAGTACAGCCAAAAATTTTCAACAATATCACATTAAAAATGGGTATACTTGTATTTAAACCACAGAAACAAGATGAATCAACATAATATATTACACAAAAGGTCCTTAGAAATTCGACCAGGCATTTCAAATAAATCTATTACAACTAAAGGACATGCTCTAAACTTGTTCGTCTTTCCTTATCACATGCCTTTCCCTATCACTGCTACAGATACTTGCAAAATAATAAAACACTCAAGTGTAAGCTTATTAAGCTTAGTGAGTAATCTCAATCATATTTCACGATTCTTTCTCAATAAACGTCTTCAACTTCCTCTTTTGCTATTCTCATTAGCAAGATCCCTCTTTTCTTAACTAGGAACCTGCAAACATATTTGCTTTACAAACTCTACCTAGTTGTTAGCAACATCAACTCAATAATAAGTATCACAATCAGTAATACTCGTAAACTCGATTCCCATTTCACATATACTCATTTTAAACAATTTACTAAACTCAATATAGCCCTTATGGCGATACTATTTCACATGAAACTATATAACACAACCATATCAACATTTACTCTAATTATACAATCAATATGTATTTTTGACTCGGCCACTGTTACATACTTGTAACAGTTTACTCAATCAAAGGTTACAACAATAATCATAACATAACACAATCATATATGAACTCTCTTACAACGTTTCTCATTGTTATGATAATCAAATGCAAGATCTCATTACCTCAGTCACGCTAGCATATACTCTTCTCTATTAATCAGTGTTTATACTCAACTCATCATTCATTATCCAAAATAACAATATCACTCTACCACTTAGTCTCATAAAATTTAAAGAGAAATTCTTGCATAACAGATAAAGAGAAATTCTTGCATAACCAGATGCTTCCTAAGAGGGTAGGCATGTGACTGAAGGCATGAGACGAAAGTGATGGAGGTTTCAGTGTGGAGATCGATCGAGGACTGATCCGAAGAGGTTGAAATGTTTGGGGTTAGACCAATCTTTATCAATCTTTGACCACAGTTTTAGAGATGTGAGCTTCAACGGTACAATATTTTGATGCATGGTCTGGTTCCCAAGTGGTGGCTTTAGGATGGGCTATTTCTGAATGATGCTTTGTGTCTATCGAGTTTGTATCGGAGTTAGCGAATGGATAATGCATGGATGCCGATGAAAATGGAATGCAAATGATTTTTGAAGATGATCTTATTACTGGTTCGGTCTTTGTTGTTGTCGACCTTGTCGATGTAGACTTTAGTCTTTTACAGTTCTTCGGGAGGTGCGTAATCTTTCGATTTCAAATTTGAAGGAACTTTAAGAGTAACATGTTTTGTGGTCCCAAATTCGAAGCACTCGGCTGAAGGGGCACCGTGTAAGACAAGAACTGTTCTTTCAAGCATTTTGTCGAACAGGTTATATGCATCTTTTATTGCCAAAGATTTGTTTTGCTTCAAGGTCGTCTTCTTAGCTTGGTTTCCACCAAGTAGGATTCGACTTCATAAACATGTAGATAATCAGGATTCGATTCTTACTGGAATCAGTGGGGTTAAAATCCGACAAATCCACATAAAGAACCCAAACAATGGGTTGCTGCGGTTTAAAGAGGGATGTAGAGTTCTCAAATCTGATTTGAAAATGAGTTTTTGGAATAATTGTAACCTGACTATCAGTGAAATTTCTGTTTATCCATCTTATTGCCTCAATTTTTTCCAATGTTGTCCCTGCTGCTCTTCCCTGGTCAGTATTTAAAGAGAATCACTACCAGGTCCAGACCTTAGAAATGAAGAAGCATCAACCTCTTGAACCTTGCGGTGTTAAAGTTTGGATTTAAATTATATAAGAGTTTTGTTGGATTTCTGACTGGTGATTGAAAAGCAGTTTTAACTGTCTTTGGCTTCATTCAGGCATTTCGTCGAATACTTTGAGTGCATGATTCAAGCGAGATACCTCCTTGTGCTTTTAGTAATGAAGTATAGACTACAAGATCTGGTGTAAGGGTATATTTGGCTGTTCTTCGTGAATAATTCAATTTAGATTGTGAAGACTAGAACAAAACCGTAGAATCGATATGACATTGAAGCTTCCGAATTACTTTACACTTCTCATTTTCTTTACGCGTACGTACATTATCCTTCACCCCCTTCCGAGTTTTAGTGAATATCAAAAACCTGAACAAAAGGATTTGACATTGGGTGGCCTGCTTTAGGAACGAGAACAATAGCTCTTGTAGTCGGTTGTAGCGTCAATTTAGGTTTAATTCTACAAATTAGTATGGAACCTTGGTCGAAATCGACTATTCCGACCTCGAAATCCATGCTCCTGACTTCGGATTTTGTTCAAGTATGTACCGAGGGACAAACGACTGAAATCGTTTTCCATTTGTGGAGAAAAGTGATTTTTAGAGCGGCGATTTGGCGTTTGACCATGCGTGTTGCGCTTTTCTTCTTTTTCCTCTTTATCCGATAAACATACTTCATTTATTGTTTGGGAGGAGGCTATTGAAACAGATATGGAACCTATTATCAAGAATATGATGCGTAAAAGCAAAGAGATAAATATGATTTCATCGGCTAAATTAAACATGCGCAGACCTCGCACAAGGGTTTTTTGGATTTGTCACCGTCCGTAAACGAAGACAGGTTTGTGTAAAGATGTTCAACAAAGGTTATCTAGGTGATGAGACCTTTGAAGAGACAGATCTGTAAGATCGTTGAGGATATGAGACTTCCCAAAAAAAACGGATATGGAGTTCATTGAAGAAAATGAAGGTACGAAGAACAGATCTGTGGAGATCGTAGAGGAGAGGTTGGACCTCGAGCAACAATGGCTGTTTTGCTCGAAGTCCCACGGCTGGCGCCAATAATGCGACATCGGATTTGGCATCGGGTCTTGAGGGTAGATCTGGATCGGAGGTCTTGATGTTGGTGCCGCTAGCGAGTTCCCGACTTGGATCCTAGTCACAATCAGAGAAGATAATCGTTAGAACCGTCCCAGGGTGTGTGCCCCGGGAGCAGGCTCCGACGATCAAGTCAGTTCGGTATACAAGATGAGATGGTTTCTCCTCGCCGGAGAGAACCATCGTAGCGTAAGTGTATAGAGGGTGGTAGAGAGTGGCGGCTGATGACTTAGGGAACTAGGGTTCCCTTATTGTTCTATTTATAGTGGACAATTAGGTCAGGCCTTGGGCCAACCCAATTCAGGCCCAGCTAGCCAGAGGCAGTGCTGTCAAGCAAGGCTGCCAATCTAGCTGTCCGGAGATGCAGCCAAGCAATGTTGTCAGGCATAGCTGGCTGGCGGGCTGTCACACTGTGTTGCCGAGCAGGGCTGGCAGCCACGCCGTGCTGTCAAGTAGAGCCGTCCAGCGGCCGTCAAGCTGCGCTGTCATGCTAAGTGTAACTCTACCCAAGTACAACAAAGTACTCACTTGGTATCGGCTTAGTATGTGAGACCCTCAATTTACGCGTACCGGCCCCTATTCGCTAGACTTGATTATATCACCATAGTCTAAATCAATTCTCGTTTTAATTAAACTCAACGGACTATCTCAGTCCCAAGTGTAATATACACATTTTAACTCTTTATTCCATATATTCAAATTTGGTTATACTCAACCAAGTCAAAACATAACATAATTCTTATGCATTAAACATCTCAACAAGCATGATTCATCTAACAATTAACTACTCACCTGAGGTTGAGTCGATGTTTGGAATTCCTGAACCTCGCATGTGATCCTGTCTAGCTTTAGCTGTAACACAACATCTAAATCTCAATACTCACTTCAAGAATAATCTCAATTATACTCAATATTCATAACAATCGTAAATTTGGACTCATAGAAAATAGTTACAACCAAAAGACAGTAATATTATCTTAGTTATAACTTCCTACTCCACCATTTCGACCCATTCAATCATATAAACACACAACAAGCATATCACTAACTCAGGTTTAAGGTTGAACTCTTTTTACACCTACTAATCCAAGAATTTCACTCTAGTATCATTGATTCACATGTGGTTCATCGAAACCACATGAAACCACCCCAAATCAAACCACCTAACCGTTAAAACGAAGCCAAAATCGAAGAGGTTTACCTTTTAAGCTCAAAGTATTGATCTCTAGCTTCAATTCGTGAACAATAGGCTTCAATCTCGACTTTGGGGGTTTAAAATCGAGTTTCTAGGGTTTTAGAAGGGTTTTGGTTCGAAATGGGTTTTACCCAAATGAAAGAAAATCGCACATTAAAAAGGACCTGCACGCGTAACCCGACCCGGGTTCATTTACAAAAAATTTACGCTTTTTACTCCTTGTGTGCAGCACGGTCCGGTTTCTCCAACCCGACCCGGGTTTTGTCGAACACGACTCGGGTTCATCGAACACGACCCGGGTTGCTCTTTTTCCATTTTCATTTCAACCCAACTCGACCCGTGTCTTAAAACTCGATCCGGTTTGACCTTTCAAGAACTCAAGTTGTTTCTTTTACCCTTTTTAACATCCTACTCGTAATATAGCTAACGGCCGTTATCATCCTCATAAGATGATCTTTATAGCCATATTAATTATCATCATTGCCACGTAGGCAAGTACTCACTCTTTTAGAACACACCTTTCATTTTAGTTTTGTCGATATCAAGGTAATTTACCTTACTTCTCAAGTAATACTCCAACCAATATTATCATTTACATACACTCATATCTATGGCTCACATCGAGCCACATTCTTAGTATATCATCTACTCTCTTTCAAACTGATTCTCTCTCAATTTACTCCCTTAATAACAACACGCAATTGTTGATTTCTCCTCTTTGCACATTCTCATCGTTTAGAGTAGGATAAACACTCATGCAACATAAGAGACACAGATACTCAAATGTCTCATTCACGTAACATAATTCATCAACACTAGGATATAAGTTTAAAAATAACAAACTATTAGAAACTATCTCGAGTTTTACTCACGCCTCCTCTGAATTGGTTATTTAACTCTCGACACTTTGGTCACACAAGACTCATTTTAGTTGTCTCATCACTACAATATATTACAACTTCTACGAAAGCTCATTTATCTCTACTCCCTCTTTAGCACACATATTAGGTTTTTCACCTAATATACAACTAACAATCCTCTACCAATTGGCTCCTCTTCATCTCAGTTTAACAACATACCTCATGTTGTTTCTCTCGATGTACTCATTTATTACATCCTCACCTATGTGGACAATCCACATCACTCTCTCACTCAATCAATAATCATAGCGGACTCAGCAATTTATTATTAAATAAATTCTCAACACAATCGCATATATTTCTCCCGATACATCGTTAGTAAAAATTCTCCCCTCGCCATTTCTCCATCATTCTCATCTAAATTTCTAATCCATTATAATGACACAATTTAAATTATACATACATACGGCTCACCGTAATCTCTACACACAACTCGCAAATAATTTAAAATGTTCAACACCGTAATCTCTATAGTGAGATCATATCTCATCACTCGACTAATTCGTTGATCTCAAGAAAATAACTCAATACTATTATAGAAAAATCTATTATCCATTGTCTTATATGAATACTAGTTTTGTTATCTCGATATTTACACATTTTTCTCATTGACAGTAACTGGTTTGATTGCTAAGGAACAATTCCTATCAATCATAATCACAATTACTTTTCTCATCTTTTTAACTCATATTTTCTCATCATGTATTTATAAAACTCTATCTCGTTCAACATGTAAGAAATCTCACACATTCTCAATACGGTTACATAACAAACACATATACTCATAGCAAAACTTCTCAACAGTATTACTCACTGTATTGTCTCACAGTACCTCTATATTGTTACTCAGCCTCTGATTCGTTCTCTTCTCAACCCGCAAGGTTTCAAGCCCCACAAGCTTATCGTTATGTTCATATCTATCCACATGCAAGGATAGTACATGTCTCATTACTCCGCATCACCATAAAGTACATGCCTATTTACACATAAGCACAACATTGTAACATCACCCTGCCTCAACTCATGATACCCCGTACCATCCTCTTGGTTTCTCCGCTCAACACTGTGTCACGGTATTTCGTACCATTCTCTAATCAAGTCATGATACCTCGTACCATTCTTTGATTTCAATCCATCTCCTCTTGACTCTGGCAGGTCTCCCCTACGGTCTTGAGTCATATAGACTCACCGTTACTCCTCCTTTGGTTTGAGTCACAAATATCCCCACTACTCTAACCACAAGATGCTCGTTATGTGGTTCTACAGAATATGTGGTCTTAACCACTTTACCCGATATGTGGCCCCACAAAATATGTGGTCTCAACCACATTTACTCGATATGTGGCCCCAAAAAATATGTGGTCTCAACCAAATTTACTCGACAATTAACTCAATCTTTAGGCCAATAAGGCCTACATTAACCACTCTAGTTCTCTCAATTATAACCAAAAAGTACTCTTTATGTGGTTACTCGAGTGTCCTCTGACGACTCTGTCACAAATATCTCATTATGTGACAACTCCAAACCACACAATTCGTCTCTCAACATTTCAACTCATAATCAGTTATAGTGTGCAATAAACTACACACTCAACGTCTTTCTCAACTCATACTCTTTTGGCTATCTCAGCCATTCATTTTGATCAATCATAAGTACTAGTCATGTGGCCCCACAAAACATGTGGTCTCAACCACAAAGTACTCGTACATAAAAGTCTCGTCACATCTATGAAATAACAAACACTATATATACAATATCAAAATTTATATATTTTTCACCATGTATATACTCTTTATACACACTTCTCCATGGTTGCTAAGTACTCGTCAAGCAACCGCTTATAATCTCAGTTATACATAATCACAAAGCACTCGTTATGTGATATGTAAATCTTACCTTAAGTGGACACGAGATTCTCATCTCGATGCCAATTACTACATTTTTATAACAACAATTCTCTAACACATGTAATTTTAATTGATTTTTTATGTATCCACATGTTTTACACATAATATATTACATGTATTATCAACAATTAAATACGCGCGACACGTTACAGCTAACATGTTAAGTAAAATTACTTACATACCTCATAGCAACAAAAATCTCGTCTCCTCATTAATTAAAACTTGCGTACTTCGGCTTTCAACTCTTGAGTGTACTCGACTACACTCACATAACTCAACTCTTAGCTCATGCTCAGCTTATGCTCATACTCTTTCTCATCATCAGTTGGAATTTCGCCTCAATCGGGATCTCATCTCATCATCAGCTGGAATCTCGCCATCAGCTACAATCTCATCTCAATTAGTATTTCATCTCGTATTTAGTTGACATCTCATTATCAACTACAATTCTTGTCTCCTCGTTAGCTTATATATTATATCAGCCAAAATCTCGTCTCATCATCCACTATTGGTCCAACCAGCAACAATAACAAATATAACATATAAGTTATACTTAAATCATAAACTAAATCTGCAGCAGTATCTTTTTCCAAGCATGTGATAGGGGTTTTCTCTTCTCGGTTCAAGTCTAGGACTCTACACTCAAACACGTAGTTCGCTTAAACCATGCTCTGATACCAACTTGTAACACCCGATTTCTCATACGAAGTACACCCAAAAATTTTCAACAATATCACATTAAAAATGGGTATACTTGTATTTAAACCACAGAAACAAGATGAATCAACATAATATATTACAGAAAAGTTCCTTAAAAATTCGACCAGGCATTTCAAATAAATCTATTATAACTAAAGGACAGGCTCTAAAATTGTCCGTCTTTCCTTATCACATGCCTTCCCATATCACTGCTACAGATACCTGCAAAATAATAAAACACTCAAGTGTAAGCTTATTAAGATTAGTGAGTAATCTCAATCATATTTCACGATTCTTTCTCAATAAACGTCTTCAACTTCCTCTTTTTCTATTCTCATTAGCAAGATCCCTCTTTTCTTAACTAGGAACCTGCAAACATATTTGCTTTACAAACTCTACCTAGTTGTTAGCAACATCAACTCAATAATAAGTATCACAATCAGTAATACTCGTAAACTCGATTCCCATTTCACATATACTCATTTTAAACAATTTACTAAACTCAATATAGCCCTCATGGCGATACTATTTCACATGAAACTATATAACACAACCATATCAACATTTACTCTAATTATACAATCAATATGTATTTTTGACTCGGCCACTGTTACATACTTGTAACAGTTTACTCAATCAAAGGTTACAACAATAATCATAACATAGCACAATCTTATATGAACTCTCTTACAACGTTTCTCATTGTTATAATAATCAAATGCAAGATCTCATTACCTCAGTCACGCTAGCATATACTCTTCTCTATTAATCAGTATTTATACTAACCTCATCATTCATTATCCAAAATAACAATATCACTCTACCACTTAGTCTCATAAAATTTAACATAACACATAGAAATATATATATATATATATATATATATATATATATATATATATATATATATATATATATATATATATATATATATATATATATATATATATATATATATATATATATATATATATATATATATATATATATATATATTCTGCATAAAACAAGTGTAACTCTACCCAAGTACTAGAAAGTACTCACTTGCTATCGGCTTAGTATGTGAGACCCTCAATTTACGCGTACCGCCCCTGTTCGCTAGACTTGATTATATCACCATAGTCTAAATCAATTCTCGTTTTAATTAAACTCAACGGACTATATCAGTCCCAAGTGTAATATACACATTTTAACTCTTTATTCCATATATTCAAATTTGGTTATACTCAACCAAGTCAAAATATAGCATAATTCTTATGCATTAAACATCTCAACAAGCATGATTCATCTAACAATTAACTACTCACCTGAGGTTGAGTCGATGTGTGGAATTCCTGAACCTCGCATGTGATCCTGTCTAGCTTTAGCTGTAACACAACATCTAAATCTCAATACTCACTTCAAGAATAATCTCAATTATACTCAATATTCATAACAATCGTAAATTTGGACTCATAGAAAAGAGTTACAACCAAAAGAAAGCAATACTATCTTAGTAATAACTTCCTACTCGACCATTTCGACCCATTCAATCATATAAACACACAATAAGCATATCACTAACTCGGGGTTCCCAGGATCTTTAGGTCTTATTCTTTGATATTGTTTGAGATCTTTCTATTTATATATTTTGATTGCTTTAGGTCTTATTATTTGATATTGTTTGAGATCTTTCTATTTATATATTTTGATTAATATCGTATCGTTTTTTTAAGTTAACATGTTAAAGTCAAGAATCCTTACCATCCTTTGACACCAAATTTATCATATTTAGGGGTTCCCAGGATCAGGATTTCGTGGGTTCACAGACATCATAGCTGGGGATTTTCTCAATCTTTATATGTGTTTCAGTTTGATCATTTTATATGGGATTTCATACTAATCTTTTGCTTAACATAAACTATATAAATGATATGATTTCAATGTATGAAATGCTTCCCTGAACATGCTTTGAGGCGATAATCTTAATTGTATCCGGAGGTGCTTTTAGGTGGTCCTGCAATAGTTTATTATGTAAATTATGAACATCATGTCAAGTCAATGAAGAACTTCATTGATTCTTTTTACTAAATTTATCTGCAGATCAGAGATATAATGTTCTTCTCCCAGAAAAATTGAAGTGAGGAAAGTCGAATGTGTACAGGTAATTAAAGATATTCTATTTCAGTCAATAATCTTACAATTTATAAGTTGTATTATTTTTTCTGTGTTGGTATGACTAACATCTTGCAAAAACTGATTCCTGGTAGATCTGCACGTTCTCCATTGAAGCTTCTCTCCAGATTTCCTGATCATCCAGAGATTGAAACATTGCATGACAACTTTGTGTGAGCATCTTAATCATCTTCACTATGCGAGAAGTAGCAACATACTTTCGTTTTTTTGTGTATAATAGCATCCTACTTATATTTCTTTCTTTATCAACATTTTGGTTTCAGTATATCTCCTATTAAGATAGTGTACTTCGAAAAATCTACCCAATTATATCATTGTATTTTCAGTTTTTATTTTTATTTTTACTTATCAATACATTATACTTTGAAAAATCTAAGCAGTAAAACTTTATTTTTATTTAAATGGTGCTGCTATAATTGTGTACATTTATTATATTACACTACTGTAACAGGAAGAACTGAAAGTATGATGCTCTAATAAACAAATTAATGGAAGTACGGTGCTATTTCTTGCTTTTAACCCTAACATAACTGATTCTTGACCTTCCTACTGATCTTAAAAGTTTCCTACTAATCTTAAAAGTAAATTCACATTAAGTACTATTATCTTTCAGACATACAGTTGATACATTCCCAGATTACAAGTACTTGGGTTCACGTGTAAGAGTAGATGGAACCATTGGCAAGTAAGTCTTCTTTTAGTTCACATAGTTCCATTCAATGTTGACTAGATTAGAGTAGCTTATTAACATGTATAACTTGTACCTTAAGGTACAAGTGAATGACATTTAGAGAAACAGCCACTGCTCGATTTACAATACGGTCTGGCCTGCAGCATTATGGGTTATCAAAAGTGAGTACAGTTTTCTGGTAGTTTTCATTTCCTCTTGCATGCTTTGCTTAAGTATGTTACTTAAATGCAACAAATAGCAACGGACTTTTATTTAGGTAAATTAAGTAAAGGTTTTACTATATAAGTCTTTGCGAAATCAGGAAAATAAATCAATGCATATCACCAAAGCCATGGCTTCCTTCATCCATTGGCTTCCATTCCTGCTGATTCTCGCCGTTGCCCACAGACCTCATGTTCCGAAAACCTTCCCTCACCCATCGTTCTTCACTTTACCCTTTCTCCCTCCTTACATCCACCTTTGCCACTGAAATGTTGTGTGTAAACCCTAGCCAAAGCATCGGACCCCCGACTTAGGGCTCTTCTATTTCATATAACTTTAACTATGGCAATGTACTTTTAATACTTTTCATAGCTAATCTGAAATGTTCGACTTTTATGATGTTTCAAGGTTCGAAGTTGGATTGTCAATTTTTTGCCTTACATGATTCCGTTGTTCTTGGATACTAAAGCACTACCAGGAAAGCATTCAACCTTACACCTATTTACATTCGATGTGATGCTGAGTTCAAAGGGGCAGTTATTGCACTGTAACATAAAAGATCTACTTTAAATAAGTCAAAAGTATATTTTTCTTATTAAAATAACTGATAACCGTTTTTGGTTTTATGCAGAGGTAAAAGTAGAAAAGACAAACCAGAAGTGCTAAGAAGCAAAGAATGAATGAGTGGTGATGTAGTAACGAAGAATGTGCCAACAAAAATGTCACAACGTTCCAGCTCAAATGGTGGTTCTTTATTTACATCTTTTTCAATGATGAATAGGTATGGTCAACACTTTACATCCATGAACACTAGATACATGTTATTGAATTTAAATTTTTGTTTTCGTATAAAAGTATTAAGGTGTTATTCATCATTATTTAGAGAAGTCGTCAAGTAGCAGCATAGGTTGAACCAGCCAATTGGGTTTAAACGTACATTGCCTATTTAAAATAAAATATGGATTAGATGTACAAATAATTGATAAAGATATTTATATCATTATACTTTCATGATTTTCCCCTTATAGCATCCTACTTCCTTTTTTCCACTTAATCATTTCTAGAATTCCCGCCGCATCGAGCGGGGGAGCAACCGCTAGTTTAAAAAAATTAATGTTCCCTAAAAACTAGTTGTTATAGAATATGAAAATATAAACGTTTATTAGTTTCTAATTGAACATAAAATTATAACATAAAATAAAAACAAAAAATTCCATTTAGAAAATTTAAAAATTACATAATTAAAAAATTAAAAATTAAAAAAATACAAATACTCATCATTGTTGATATTGTTGCCGGTACCCTCCATATATATATATATATATATATATATATATATATATATATATATATATATATATATATATATATATATATATATATATATATATATATATATATATATATAAAAGTTCAATAGAGAACCAAAATAAAACAAGGAACCAAGGAACCAATCGTGAGCGTCGGAATGCATTTTATCGACTGCCGGAGATAAGGTTGTAAACTTCTAACTTGGATGCGCATGTAGCGGATCATAACAAAAAACTCACTTCGTTTTTTTATTTTTAGAGCTTATTTTTTATCGAAATAAAAAACCAAATATATCAAAATTCATAATTTTTTATTCTCTTTTAATAGACACCCATATCAATATACTAAAAACGAAAAAAAAAATATTCAAAATTTTTGTTCAGATTCACAACAGTTAATTAATGTGAATCTGAACCATAATAAGTTTTTATAGAAGATTATTCACATGTGAATGATCATTGAAATTATATTTTTCAACAATAATTGATCATTTAATAACAACTCATGTGAATTTAAATAAACTTTTAGATTTGCATTGTGAATTTGACTAACTTCATATTGAATTTTTGTAATTTCATTTATATTCTTTACAATTTCAACATTTTGATAATGTATAATTGAGTTAACTAAGATTCACAAATTAATTTACTTAAAGTTACACATGAATGATCAAAAATTGTTGAAAAAATCAGGTTCAATGATCATTTATATGTGAATTAATATGTATTAAACTAGAAGCATACTATTTTGAACCTTTTGATGATACACAAATAAATTAATTCAGATCCACATACGAATTTGCTTAAAATTCACATATAAATGATAAAAAGTTGTTGAAAAACCAGGATACAATTATCATTTATATGTGAATTTACATGTCAAAAACAAGAAGCAGTTAAAATTCACAATGTGAATATAAACTGTATTAAATTTGTATGGAAGATATTTCACATGTAAATGGTCAATAAATTCAATTTTTTCAATAATTGTTAATCATTCAATAACAACTTATGTAATTTAAAAATATTTTTAAATTTAGATGTGAATTCAAGAAAAATCACTAATGTTTTACTATTTCAATGTTTTAATATCATATACAATTGAATTAACTAAGAGTAATAAATGATTTACTTAAGATTCACATGTGATTTGTAAAGAATTATTGAAAATTTTGGATAGATTTGTCATTTACATGTGAATGAATATATCTAAATCAATACAGTTCAGTTCAGGTTCACAAGATGAATCTGGACGAATTTGAAGTAAAAAAAACCAAAAATTTTGTATATCAATATTGATCTCTATTTATAGAGGATGAAAAATTATGAATTTTGGTATAATTAGATTTTTTTTTCGAAAAAAGAATAAGCTTTAAAATTAAAAAACATAAAAAACGAAGTGAGTTTTTTGCTATGATCCGCTACATGCGCGTCCAATTAACAATTTTACATTCTTCTCTCTGGCCGTCGATATTTTGCATTCTGGCCGTAGGATTGGTTCCTTGGTTCCTTGTTTAATTTTGGTTCTCTATTGAACCTAACCCTATATATATATATATATATATATATATATATATATATATATATATATATATATATATATATATATATATATATATATATATATATATATATATATATATATATATATATATATATATATATATATAACGCCCCAATTTCAAAATTTTTTAAAAAAATTCATTTATTACCAAGGTTCCAACAAAGTAATTATTCCAAAAGTAAAATTGTTCGTTATATTTATTAAACTAGCAGCGGAAACTTTTGAAAATCATAACATAGTTCATTAAAATAAGTCTCTTGTATGCGATGCGCTGCCGTCAAGCCTTGCCCTTCCCTTTGTCATTTGAAATACCTGAAATGTTATAAAATCAACGGGTAAGATTAAAGCTTAGTGAGTCCTCAAATTACCATACATGCCCACACATTAAACAACCCGTCCTCGAGAACGACCCGACCCTACCCGCCATACAACAGCTACAGGCGTCCATCATACAACAGCTATGGACACGGGGCAGTTCTACCCTTCATACAACAGCTATGGGTTTCCGGTTATAGCCTTGCCCATCATACAATAGCTATGGGACAAGGTAATAGTCTAACTCGTCATACAACAGCTACGAGTGAACACGCATCAGTATTGAGCCCAACCACAAATAATCACAGATATAGAACAAATCATATAACTGTACAAAACACACAAGATTCCTAACATGCAACTGACAATGCCTAGTGATATCAAGTATTTTAGGCGTTGTTGAGCCTTGTTCTTGATGAAATTATATCAGATATATCTTGGTATTATCACTTTTCGTGCCAGGACTTGTTTGGAGGAAAAGAATGGAAACAGGGACTAAAAGCGTGCAAAAGGAAGAAGTTTTGAAAAGAATGAAAAATCAAGGAAACGCGCGACGCGGGCTTAAGGCGGTGTAACACATTCAAATGCCGAAGAAACGGGATCTGATAAGTACGCGCGCCGCGGTTCACTTAAATGCGCGGCGCGGCTGCGGGAAATTTCAACTATAAATAGAGGCATTTATAGCCGAAACCCTGAGCAAAACCCTGGTGGAAAATCGACCGTAGAGGCTCTTTTGTAAGACCCATTTTCATTTTGAGGTGCTTACTAAGGTAAGTAGAGTTATTACCTTATAATTAGTATGGTTCTAGCTTTGAGTTATTAAGAGTTGTGTGGCAATCTTTTATGATTACCTTTGAGTGATGAGTTGTTTGATTTGGGAGAAGAGGTTAAAACCTTTCTTATGTACTAATCTTGGTGTGATTAAGATTAGTTAAGTTGATGTATGAGTTTGGGTGATTAGAAACCCATTTGGAAAAAGTTTGAGCCTTAAAAATGCCAAAAATAGCTTACACAGGTCGTGTAAATGTTACGCGGGTCGTGTAACCTTCGGTAATTTTGTGTTTGTTGGTTACTGTAGCAAAACACGGGCGTGTTAAATTTTACACGGGCACTGTAGCATAACACGGGCGTGTTAAATTTTACACGGCCGTGTTACGCGTGCAGAGCCTTTAAAGTGCAGAAAATGCTCATTTCGGGAAAAATAGACCCAAACTTCATTCTAGAGCTTCCTAAGGCGATTTTCCACCAAATTGAGCCAGGGGATGCGTGGGGAAACGTATGGAGACTTCAATCTAACCCCGTAAACACGTTCACGATTCCTAAATCATCAAGGTGAGTAATTTCTTGATTTTGGGGTTTTGAAAGCCTAACTTTATATCTTGTGATTTTGATATATATTGTGATATATGTTGCTAGTAGATTGTTAGTAGATGCCTTTAGAGTAACTGGTGTGATTATTGTCGAGTTTCTACGGTTGATTAAGTAAAACCGCGGATTTGGGGGTTTTCGGTAAATATTGAGTTGATATTTACCGTTTATACTCCTTTTTCCTCTTTTGATTTATACATCTTTGAGATAGATGTTATTAAGATGATTGTGTATGTTGGAGAATTGATTTAGACTATGGTGTTATAACCAAGTCTAGCGAACAGGAGCCCGGTACGCGAAATTTGGGGTTTCCACATACTGAGCCAATATAAGGTGAGTAACTATAATTCATTCTTATGATTGAATTGTGAATTAACAGGTGCTATTGATTTTTAATTGGTTGAGATAACCAAATTTACAAACTGAGAAATAAGAGTTATATCTTGTAGTATGTAATATGTATGTTGTACATATATGTGTATTATTTTAATATTGCGGTAGCTAGAGTTAGAGAGGTTCTGTTATCTGTGGATAACAAGAGACGAGTTATAATCTATATTGAGTATAAAAGTAGACTACATGTTAGAATGAGTGAGTTAAAGAGTCTTTGAATTTGATTACTACAATCATGATGGTTGTTCTAATTGAGTATAAGAGTAGAGTATATGATGTAGAGGTTGAGTTAAAGAGCCTTTGAGTCAAATTGTTATAGTTATGAGAATTGCATATTATGTATTGCTAATTGTGAAAATGAGTACTGTTGAGAATGTGATTGAGTTTACAAGCAGTACCAGTTACGGTACTTATTGATGAGTTGATGTATACTAATAATTAGCTGGCATTGTAAGCAAAGGTGAATTGCAGGTTTCAGCTAAAAGAAGGAGGTGCTTACTTGCTAATGAGAATAGCAAGAGAGGAGAATGAGAATGTTCATGGAGAAACATATGTGGATTATATTGGAGATTACTCACTAAGCTTTATAAGCTTACACTTGAGTGTTTTGTTGTTTTGCAGGTATCTGTAGCTGTGATAGGGGAAGGCATGTGATAAAGAGAGATGGACAAGTTTATAGCCCGTCCTTTAGTTGTAATAGATTTATTTTAATGCCTGGTCAAATTTGTAAGGAACTTTTTTGTAATTATTTATGTTGATAACATCTTGTTTTCGTGGTTTGAGTACAAGTATACCCTTTTTAATGTGTTATTGTTTTAAAATTTTGGGTGTACTTTGTATGAGAAACCGGGCGTTACAAGTTGGTATCAGAGCATGGTTTAAGTGAACTAGGTCTTGAGTGTAGAGTCCTAGACTTAAACTAAGAAGAGAGAGCCCCTATCACATGCTTGGGAAAGGATACTGCTGCAAATTTTAGTATATGAGTTAAGTATAACTTTTATGTTATATTCGTTATTTGTTGTTTTCTGTGTGAAAATACAGATATGGAATCAGATGAAGGATGAGTTGAGAAATTGGTCGGGGCTGGTTGGACCTACACTGAATAATGAGACGAGATTTTGGTTGATATGAGATATCAACTAATGAGAAGGCGAGAATTTCAGTTGCTAATGATAGATCAGTGGAATATGAGATGAGATAGTTATTGAGAAAAGATCCCGGTTGAGGCAAAATTCCAACTGATGAGGAGCTAAGAGTTGAAATATGTGAGTGTAGCCGATTACACTCAAGAGTTGAGAGCCGAAGTGCGCAAGTTTCATCAAATGAAGAGACGAGATTTTGTTGCTATGAGGTATGTGAGTAACTTTACTTAACATGTTAGTTGTAACGTGTCGCGCGTATTTAATTGTTAATAATACATGTAATAGAATATGTGTAAAACATGTGGACACATAAAAGATCAGTTGAAATTACATGTGTTAGAAAATTGTGGTTATAAAGTGTAGTAACCGGCATCGAGATGAGAATCTCGTGTTCACTTGAGGTAAGATTTGCATATCGCATAACGAGTGTTTTGTGATTATTATAATTGAGATTATAAGTGGTTGCTTGGCGAGTAGTTAGCAACCATGGAGAAGTGTGTATATTGAGTATATACATGGTAGAAAATGTATAAACTATAATAGTGTGTATATATTGCTTGTTGTTTCACAGATGTGATGAGATTTCTGTATATGAGTACTTTGTGGTTGAGACCACATATTTTGTGGGACCACATGACTAGTACTTATGATTGATCAAAATAAATGGCTTAGATAGCCAAAAGAGTATGAGTTGAGAAAGATGGTGAGTGTGTAGTTGATTGCACACTATAACTGATTATGAGTTGACATGCCGAGAGTTAAATTGTGTAGTTTGGAGTTGTCACATAATGAGACATTAGTGACAGAGTTGTCAGAGGACACTCGAGTAACCACATAAAGAGTACCTTGTGGTTATAATTGAGAGAACCTAGAGTGGTTCATGTAGGCCTAATTGGCCTAGAGATTGGGTTAATTACCAAATAAATGTGATCCAGACCACATATTCGGTGGGGTCACATATTGAGTAAATGTGATCGAGACCACATATTCGGTGGGGTCACATATTGAGTAAATGTGATCGAGACCACATATTCGGTGGGGTCACATATTGAGTAAATGTGATCGAGACCATATATTCGGTTGGGTCACATATTGAGTAAATGTGATCAAGCACATATTCGGTGGGGTCACATATTGAGTAAGTGTGATTGAAACCACATATTCGGTGGGGTCACATATTGAGTAAGTGTGATTGAGACCACATATTCGGTGGGGTCACATATTGAGTAAGTGTGATTGAGACCACATATTCGGTGGGGTCACATATTGAGTAAATGTGATTGAGACCATCTATTTTGTGGGGTCACATATTGAGTAGTTGAGATTGGAACCACATAACGAGTATCTTGTGGTTAGAGTAATGGGGACCTTTGTAACTCAAACAAATGAAGGAGTGACGGTGAGTCTTTATGGCTCGAGACCGTAGGGGAGACTCGCTAGAGTTAAAGAGGAGATGGATTGAAATTAGAAAATGATATGAGGTACCATGATTTGATCAGAGGACGGTATGAGATACCGTAATACAACGTTGAGTGGTGAGAACAGAAAACGGTATGAAGTACCGTGAGACAGTGTTGACCAATGAGGTCGACGAACGGTATGAGGTACCGTGAGATTGTGTTGAGTAGTAAGTTTTGAGAATAGTACGGGATACTATAAGATAGTTTGAGTACAAGTATACCCTTTTTAATGTGTTATTGTTTTAAAATTTTGGGTGTACTTTGTATGAGAAACCGGGCGTTACATCTTTGACTCCAAGAATTCGTTTTCAGCAACTACCTTTTGGCATTTCAGGTTTTATGTTTAATTTATTGTAGTTTAATAGTTAGCATTAGTGGCTAAAGTCTTTGGGAGTGACAACCACTGACTTTGAGCACTTTAGTTTTCTGTTTCATATCATTGGTTACTGTATTGGATCACTGGAATTCAGTTTTGGTAAATGAAAATCATTTGGTTACAATTAATCTTAGTTTTTCGGGGTTTTGATGCTTATGCTTGATTGTGCTTGTTTGGATTGTGTTCGGATGTTATTTTAACATTGTTTGGGACTGTTTCCCTTGCTGAAATTAGTAGCAAACTAGGTTAGCTTTTAGGGTTTGAACCTTGGCCAGTGACTGTCCCATTAGATCTTAGTTATTGGTTCAGTTCATACCTTGATTTGGGTTATGTTTGGATTGTTGAATGCGTTTGTTTGCTTCTGATTCAGAGATGCACTTCTGATTTCAGAAAGTAACTAGGTTTGGGTTAAAGCTTAGCTTAGTCTATGCTTGTTTTAGAATTGTCTAATCTAGGTTATGAGTTTTTGTGACAAGGGTTTGGAAACAAAAGTCCTCTGACTATAGCGTGACAGTATAGTTGGTAATCTGTCATTTAGTCTAACCACGTAGCTCCTGCGGATCGACCCTGACTACCACTGTACTAGTGTGTGTGTTAGGTTTTCTTTATTTTTGACCGTACGACGACCTAGGCGTGTCAAATTTTGGCGCCGTTGCCGGGGAGCTGTGAGCTTAGATTAGGTGATTTGTAGGACTTAGCTTCTGATTTTTTATGTTTGATTTTAGTTCTTTGAATTCTGGTATGTGTATGTCTTCGTAATGGGCGATTACATGTACCCGGATCAATATTATGAAAATTATGAAAATCCGGCCGACACCTATTACGAGGATGATTGCTACAATGGATCACCCGATGACAATGGATGGCGGACCGAGGAGTCATCTCAACCTGAAAATTCTGCAACTTGGGCCCAACTTTGGGTACTCTGGTATAACACTCACCAAGAACAGAAGGACCAGGCTGATGCTCTTTTAAGATTGCAAGCTTCTTTAGACAGGTTAGAGGAAAGTTGGAAATGTTCACCACCTTTGCCAGAACCGGAGGCGAGTGATTTTTATACCAATAATAATGTGTGTGTACTTGCATCACCTGAATATGTGATGGAAGGGCATACACCGTGGGAAAGTCAAGAGACCATTGGGATGGTCGAAACGGTTGTTGAGGAAGAGGTTGTAGGTGACAATGCTACCTCTGACTCCACAGCTTTTGATGTTTTTGAAAATGTTGAAAATGTTGATCTAGTGATGAGTGAATCCATACCATCACCAGACAATTTGGTCGATGTGGATGTTGTGGAGGGGGCTGTAAGTGACAGTGCAGACCTCAGCCCAACAACTCCCGAAATTGGTGAAATTTTTGATACTATTGGGGAAGGGGGTGTAGATGACAATACTACCCCCGAACCTATGATTTTTGAAAATTTTGAGAAATTTGAAAGCAAGGATCTGGTGATGGGTGACTGTGTACCACCATCAAATCAAACCAGTCGCTTACTCTTGGTTCCGATCCACCTGTTGGACGATAACCAAGAAGTTGATGCTGACGAATTGATATTTGAAAATAATAAACATGATTTTATTACCACTCATGATCCATTCATGAATGGAAGATTAGATGTGATTAATACCATCGATGAGGACATATGGAAGCATCCCGATTTGTTGCCTTCCGATCCCAGTCGATTGGAAAATTTTTATTGGTACTGCAAGCCAAAATTTCAAACTAAAGATAGCACGTGGGACACTGGCAAAATGAGATCTATAAATCAACTACTGGGAGCAGCACTAGGCGCTTCATGTCAAGCCTTTGACTTTGAAGAAATGCAGAAGGAAGGACCGAGCTTGGAGGTTCAAAGCTACCTCCAAGCATTCAAGGGAGTTAATCAGAAGGCAGCAACCGCGTAGCAGTAGAAGGATTAGGAAGCCATTTGACCCAGGGAAATGGAAGGAGCATGTGGACAATAAAGGGACGGTGGAAGCAGAAAAGCAACAACGAAAGAAGGCATACGATTCACCGTAGCTGTAGTAGGAATAGTACGTCTGGCTGAAGACGTTAAACTTAGCGCTTGTTGGGAGGCAACCCATCGTGTCATAGGTTAGGTTTTATATTTCTTAGAATTTAATTAGGAAAGTACATCGATCTTTTGCAGGTATTAGTGGTCTAAAATAAGTGTGGGGTCGTGTGAGAAGTTTTTAAAATTTTGAAGACCGCGCCGTAAGTTTTTGAATTACGCGACGCGGGGTCGTAAACCAACCCGATGCGCAGGGGTTGATTTGGTGACACGCGCGACGCGCAAAGCGTAAATGCGCGACGCGGGAAATGATCAGTCGGTTTTCTCCTATATTAAGGTAAGCCGCGGCTCAACCAACCCTCACACGACTCGGAGCTCTGATCGACAAATTTCTCTCGTATTTTTTCTTGCTCATTTTGTTTCTACTACCAAGGTACGCTATTCTAACTATCTATTAGTTGTTAAAACTAGCAATTAGGTAGTTAATTTTAGTGATTTGTCCAGAAAAGTTCAAAACTTAGAATCGCCAATGCTAACTCATAGGGTGTTTGTTTTGCCAAATAGAGACCCTAGATGAGTTAGTCGGCACTTAGGCTACCTTGTGGTATGATTGGATCGAGTTTTAGCAGGTTAAATCGCGAGTTTGGATTGGGGTTTTGCAACAGCCGCTCGCCGCGACGCACTTCTATCTTGAGCCGCGCCGCGGTGCGGTGGGGAAGAAAAGGACTAATTTTGCAAAAAAAAAATTCTTTTGTGGCTATGTATCTTCTTGCAGATGATGTTCAGGTTAGATCACCATTTCCTCCAGTTCCCCGAGGGACTTGCTAGCTCCGCGGAGTACATCTCGCGGAGAGACGCACTGACCAGTCGCCGGGTCCTCGAGGCGACAATTATCGACCGGTATATTTTGAGAGACACAGGACTTTGAGGTGCGATTGAGCCATATTTACATCGCACATGGACTCTCGGGGAGGCATCGTTCACATGTCGTGGCTGGGACAGGATTATGGTCACGGACGAGGACGTGGTCTACACCGAGCTGCTGCTGGAGTTTCTCTCCACTATCCATTTTGCACCTCGGGCGTCAGACCCGCGGTCTCGGATAGTTCGATTTCGCTTGGGGGGTGAGCAGAGGGAGTGTAACCTCCGCGAGTTCGGGAGGTGAGTCGGCTTATACACTCCGGCGGATCTCCAACACCGCCACTTCACCCAGTTCTTTGGGGCTTGTACTCAGGGGCACCGGACAGGGCTGCCAACATGGAGGTTTGGGCACCGCTGTCCAACGTCATTTACGAGGCAGGGACCTCCCGGGAGAGCCACCTTCGAGACCCACTTCACCGCCTCATGCACCGTATCGTCTCCACCTCGATCATGCATCGGGAGGGGGGCGAGAAGGTGTCGGGTGACGACATAACCTATTTTTGGGTTCTCATGGACCCCTCCAGATTCCTCCACCTTCCATTTGCCCTCGTAGTCGCCCTCTCCACCCACTCGACGGGAGCTTCTGCCAGCAGTCCGCTGGCCCGGGGGTATTTCATTACCTGCCTGGCCCGCTCATACAGGATCCTCACTGCTTCCGTGGCCGCTTCTTTGACCGCTCTGCCTCCGTCTCGTACTACGGCGCGCACTCTGGAGAGGACTAGGCTCATCAAGCAGCAGCGTCCGGGGCAGTTCATTCGAGCGCCGACGAAGCCACGCCAGGACCCCCAGCCGGCATATGCACAGCCGGGCCGGAGACGACAGAGGCGGGAGGCACCCGCCGAGCCAGCACCACAGCCACAGTAGGAGGACCTGGCAGCCAGGGTTGCCAGGATCGAGGACCAGCTTGAGTGGATCGGGGAGGTACTTCTACAGATTGCATCAGCTCAGGGCCAGCATCCCCGACCATTCCCAGCCAGGGCCTACGATCATGAGGCTGGACCCTCTAGGCCACCTGGTGGTGATTGATGTACTTTTTCTTTCTCTTTTTTTTGGATATATGTACAAAACTTATGGCACCACTATCTGTATTTTTGTATATTCTATTTGTCATGTTTTTTTTAATTTGTTTGTTGAGTCATGCATGATATACCAAATGAGAAGGAGTTGTCTCAGACAAGTGTGGGGTCACCGTGCCCCCTCCACTTGTCTCGACCACCGGCGTGTTCACTGTAGCGCTACAACTCCAGCATACGAAATCAAGGATCCGTTTGTTTGCAATTATACCTGTGATACTGAGCACCAAGCAACCTTTCATCCAACAGGGGTAACTCTTTCTCCCTTATGCTGAAATTTTTTTTTGTACAACGGGGACGTTGTACGGTTTTAAGTGTGGGGTGTGGACGGTCGAAAGAGAAATTTTTTTTGAAATTTTTGCAGAAATGATCAATTTTCAATATTTTTAGCAATATTTTTCAAAATTTTTAATAAATTGCAATTTTGAAATGAATGGTTTGTGATTGTGATAGCACTGGTATTTTTCAAGAAATACTGTTTATTTGTGATCATGCTATTAGTTAGTCAAATAAGTTGAGTTTTACGAGTTTAGAAGATTGAGCTGTTTTAGGATTGGAATTTAGGAAGTAAATGCCAATCTGTGGCCTTTGTTGTTCGAGCCGGTAAGTCTAAAATGGGTGGGACTTATGCACCTTGCCACCTAAGATCGTCTGGTCTGGGATGGTATTTCTGAAAGCTCGTTACACGGACAACATCGAAAGTCATGGACAATTCCTTAATGGCCTTTAGAATCTGAATGAGTAAGTACACTTCATTGTGGACAGAAAGTTTGTAATCAAGGGTTCTCTAGAAAGCCATGAATTCCAAAGAACAATTCAATTATGTTTTTGCGAACTATTCGACTCTAACTCGTAGGGCAATAAGCTTTGAAACTGAACAGAGTCAAAAATTGTTTGAGTCTTTATTATAATTTGTTAAAAACTCTCTTGCTTGGGGACAAGCAAGGCACAAGTGTGGGGTGTTTGACAACGCCTAGTGATATCAAGTATTTTAGGCGTTGTTGAGCCTTGTTCTTGATGAAATTATATCAGATATATCTTGGTATTATCACTTTTCGTACCAGGACTTGTTTGGAGGAAAAGAATGGAAACAGGGACTAAAACCATGCAAAAGGAAGAAGTTTTGAAAAGAATGAAAAATCAAGGAAACACATACGCGTGCCGCGGATCTATGAAACGCGCGACGCGGGCTTAAGGCGGTGTAACACATTCAAATGCCGAAGAAACGGGATCTGATAAGTACGCGCGCCGCGGTTCACTTAAATGCGCGGCGCGGCTGTAGGAAATTTCAACTATAAATAGAGGCATTTACAGCCGAAACCCTGAGCAAAACCCTGGTGGAAAATCGACCGTAGAGGCTCTTTGACTCCAAGAATTCGTTTTCAGCAACTACCTTTAGGCATTTCAGGTTTTATGTTTAATTTCTTGTAGTTTAATAGTTAGCATTAGTGGCTAAAGTCTTTGAGAGTGACAACCACTGACTTTGAGCACTTTAGTTTTCTGTTTCATATCATTGGTTACTGTATTGGATCACTGGAATTCAGTTTTGGTTAATGAAAATCATTTGGTTATAATTAATCTTAGTTTTTCGGTGTTTTGATGCTTATGCTTGATTAAGCTTGTTTGGATTGTGTTCGGATGTTATTTTAACCTTGTTTGGGACTGTTTCCCTTGCTGAAATTAGTAGCTAACTAGGTTAGCTTTTAGGGTTTGAACCTTGGCCAGTGACTGTCCCATTGGATCTTAGTTATTGGTTCAATTCATACCTTGATTTGGGTTATGTTTGGATTGTTGAATGCCTTTGTTTGCTTCTGATTCAGAGATGCACTTCTGATTTCAGAAAGTAACTAGGTTTGGGTTAAAGCTTAGCTTAGTCTATGCTTGTTTTGGAATTGTCTAATCTAGGTTATGAGTTTTTGTGACAAGGGTTTGGAAACAAAAGTCCTCTGACTATAGCGTGACACTATAGTTGGTAATCTGTCATTTAGTCTAACCACGTAGCTCCTGCGGATCGACCCTGACTACCACTGTACTAGTGTGTGTGTGTTAGGTTTTCTTTATTTTTGACCGCACGACGACCTAGGCGTGTCAGCAACATCATATAGTAAGGTGAGGATACTCACCTGATTCGTAACCGTGTAGATATTCTCTAATATCCCCACTTAGCTCGTCCACACACCTAAATCCCACATACACAACATATCAAGCACTGACCAAACTCTTATAGGCTTGCCTAAAGGTCAGACGCAGCGTTTGTTAACCAATAAGGGTCGACAGTAAACTTTTGGTCAAACAGTCACTCGCCGCAGCGCGACCTTACTCTTGTGCGTTGCGTACTACCATTACCCTTACGGGGTTCTACTCGAACCCGCGTCGCTGACATAGCCTGTCCGCGTCGCGGACTCGTAATAATCCAAAGTCTTATTAGCCCTAAATCAGTTCAGTCATCGACTAGGGTTTCACTCTATACCCTTCCTAAGATCAGAAACTACCCTAAGATCAGTTCCTTATGGACATGCAAGTCCATGCATGTCCATGGTCCAAACCCTAAGTGTTACAAGTCTTATAAGACTACTAACCAAGGGATAACACCATAAGACGGGATAAAATGAAATATCAGAAAGGTAGATTCTCTTACCTTGTTTCTGGAAAACGGAGGAATGCACACGATCGGCTACAAGCCTTTACCCACGTTGTATCTCCTTCTTCCAATCTCTCAAAACCTTCAAAGTCTTGGAACCGAAGAGCCTCTGCTGAAACCAGTTGACTCTACTCCAGAAAACTTCCAAAAACACGAACCCTAGGGCTGGGACCCTTTATATAGGCGTATAAATCCGAATTAGGATTTTTTTCATAACTGCGGCGCACCGTGCCGCGGATTCTACTGAGCCGCGCCGCGCGTATAAATCATTTACGATTCCAGATCCTTCCTAAAGCTGCGCCGCGGATTCGTCCGGGCCACGCCTCGGCGGAACGGGTCTTACAATTCTCCCCCACTTAACTGGATTTCGTTCCCGAAATCTGCGCCTGTAACAATTCTGGGTAATGCCTCCGCATTTCCTCCTCCGGTTCCCAAGTCCACTCGAACCCTTTACGATGTTGCCACTATACCTTAACTAATTCTATCGTTTTATTTCGCAAAGTCTTTATTTTCCTTTCAATGATGGCAATCAGTCGCTCCACATAATTTAGGCGTTCATCTAGTTGAATATCTTCCAAAGGCACAATTGTAGTCTCCTCGGTAATGCACTTCCTGAGTTGTGAAACATGGAACGTGTCGTGAATCTGGCTAAGCTGCTCGGGCAGCTCCAACCGATAAGCTACCTTACCTACTCGTGCGGTGATTCGATATGGTCCAATGTACCTAGGGCCAAGCTTTCCCCGCTTCCTGAAACGAATAACTCCCTTCCAAGGCGACACTTTTAGAAGGACATAATCCCCAACCTGAAACTCGAGATCAGACCGTCGCCTATCTGCATAACTTTTCTGTCGACTCTGGGCTGTTAACAACCTCTCCCGAACCTTCTGAATTAGCTCAGTTGTCTTGAGTACTACCTCAGTACTACCCAATACCCGCTGGCCAACCTCGTCCCAGCAAATAGGAGTCCGACATTTTCTTCCATACAACATCTCAAAGGGAGCCCTGCCTATGCTGGCGTGATAACTGTTATTATAGGAAAACTCAGCTAGAGGGAGATAGGAATCCCAACTCCCGCCAAAATCAATAACGCATGACCTAAGCATATCCTCCAGCGTTTGAATCATCCTTTCACTCTGCCCATCCGTCTGAGGATGATATGCTGTGCTGAAATGAAGGCGAGTGCCTAATTCCTCATGAAACTTCTTCCAAAATCTAGACGTAAATCGGACATCCCGGTCGGATATCACCGAAACCAGTATACCATGTCGAGAGATAATCTCGTCTACATAGACCTTAGCCAATTCCTTTGCAGAGAAGGGCTCTTGGATGGGGAGGAAATGAGCACTTTTAGTTAACATATACACGATAACCCAAATGGTGTCCATATGTCGAGGGGTTCTTGGCAACTTCGTGATGAAATCCATTGTGATATGCTCCCATTTCCATTCTGGGATCTCAAGAGGCTGCAATCTACCATGAGGCCGTTGGTGCTCGGCCTTGACCCTTCGACAGGTCATGCATCTTTCGACAAACCAAGCTACTTCCCTCTTCATGCCTGGCCACCAATAATATTTGCGCAGATCCCTATACGTTTTAGTTGCTCCAGGGTGGATAGAGAACTTGGATTTATGTGCCTCCTCCAATAGGGTTTGACGAACTCCGCCCAGCTTCGGTACCCAAATTATCTCATGGCAAGTTAACAAATCTCTACTATCTTTGACCATAGCTGCCAACAGACCCACAATTCTTTCACCTTTTTGATTTTTGCTCTTGCTGGCTTCCACCTGAGCCTTCCTTATCATCTCCAGCAGCGGTGTCACAATTATTCATCCTTAGAAAAACGCCTCGAAGGGGTGCACTTGAAGTCTTACGACTTAACGCATCCGCTACCACATTGGCCTTTCCAGGGTGATAGTGTATCTAACAATCATAGTCTTTCAATACATTTAACCATCTCCTCTCTCTCATATTCAGATTGGCCTGATCCATCAGATACTTCAAACTCTTGTGGTCTGTATAGATGGTACACTTCACTTCATAGAAATAGTGTCTCCAAATCTTGAGAGCGAAGACCACCGCTCCCAATTCCAAATCATGCGTAGGATAGTTAGCCTCATGGGGCTTCAACTGTCGCGAGGCGTAAGCAATCACCCTGCCTCGTTGCATCAAGACTGCCCCCAACCCTGAGATAGATGCATCACAATAAACTACCATGTCCTCCATGCCTTCAGGCAAAGTCAAAACTGGAGCTTCACACAATTTCTGCCGCAAAGTCTCAAAACTCAAAAGCCTGCTGCTGCTCCTCACCCCACCGAACAACAACGTTTTTCTTAGTTAGCCGAGTCAAAGGTACCGCAACCTTTGAGAAGTCTTGGATGAAACGACGATAATAGCCAGCCAGACCCAAGAAACTTCTAATCTCCGAGGGAGTCTTTGGGACCTCCCACTGCATCACGGCCTCCACCTTAGCCAGGTCTACCATGATTCCTTGCTCGTTGACGATGTGACCCAAAAACTGGACCTCCCACAGCCAAAAGTCACACTTGGATAATTTTTCATAAAGTTTCTCATTCCTTACGGTCTCCAATACCTCCCTTAAATGTTGTTCATGTTGCTCCTAGCTCCCAGAATAGACTAAGATGTCGTCAATAAAACCTATAACCGACCGATCCAACATCGGTCGACACACTCGATTCATTAAGTCTATGAAAGTTGCAGGGGCATTGGTCAGTCCAAATGGCATCACTACAAACTCGAAGTGGCTGTACCTCGTCCTAAAAGCCGTTTTCTGGATGTCTTCCTCCCGTACTCGCATTTGATGGTATCTTGACCGTAAATCAATTTTCGAAAACCACGAAGCGCCCTGTAGTTGGTCAAATAAGTCGTCGATGCGTGGTAAGGGATATCGATTCTTCACCGTAAGCTTGTTCTATGACATCCGCCTAAAATGGATTCGGTTCAACCCAACCCAATTGGAAATTTAATAAACCCTACTCAAGATTACTTGACGCTAATAGGATCAAAACCCATACAATACGATATAAATTGACGTTAATAGCAATATAGCATAGTATAACGTTATAACTATAATCAAATTAAATTATGATACAATATTAAAATAAAATCAAAGTATGATGCTCTAATTAAATTAAAAGAATCAAACTTGAATGGTATAATTAAACTTCAAATCAAAGTAGATTGTTATAATCAAATAATAACCTATTTTTTTTATAAAACTCTATTTTTATAAACTCTACATTAAATTTTATAAAATTCTTATATTAATTAGTGTATTACATAGAGATGCTTGTGCTAGTGAGAAATTATGAAGACCACCAAAAGCCAAAAGTTATTCCCATGGTCTCCCACTCACACCTCCCATCATCTTTCCTTTCATTTTTCTCCCAACACATTATTCTCATCACCACTCAAACCCTCTCTATTCTTTCTCTCACTCTCAATCTCGAAATTCTTCCAAGAAATATCAATTTTCCAGCCAAGAACAATCCCTCATACTCAAATCTCCATCCCTCTTGAAGCATTCATCAAGGTATGTTGTTAAAAGTTTCAAATTCATTAATGAAACAAATTAAATCCACCAAAATATCTAAAACTAATTTTATATATAAACCTGATTTTTCTCAGAATCCCATCAATAAAATAAGAAGTTCTGGAAATTTTCAGAAAATAACTTATTTTTATTGAATTACTATAATTATTGCAATATAATAGGGCAAAAATTCACATAAAATATTTTTACTGTCAATAAATTCTGGAAAAATTCTGCAATGACCCATACATTGATTAAAGTGGATTTATGAAGTTTCATTCATTTATATTACTGTTTTATGCTTATTGTGTATTTTATTTTGTTATAGATAAATAAATAGAAAAATATAGTTATTTAGGTCCAAAATTAGATGTTATATTTGTCGCACCTTATCAACATTATAAAGACTCCATGAAAAAATTTACATAATTTTTTAAGAATGTTTGCTTAATTTTCCTGATTTAATGATTGTTTAATGGTTTAAATTGATAATAAATACCTACACATGTCCATAAATTATAAAACCTTATCAGAATGTTACATATAACATAATAATCATAAATAAAATTTTTTATGAATTTCCCTTAATCGTTTTGCTATTATTTATGATTTTAATGATTAATTAATAATGAAACATATAAAAAATACTTCCCATAGTAAAAAATGCCCAAACCCTTAAAATAGGCTCTATATAATGTTAGAAAACTATGGTTAATTTCCCAGAATTATTGTTTGTTTACGCTACATGTACTTGTAGTGCATTACCATTCTTAGTCTAATCTCCATGACTATGCCCGTATTCTTGATGTACGTTATGGACAATAATAGCGCTATTGGGTTGACCACCCCGCCTTGGGACGCTAAGGTGATTGATTGCACGTGGTTGAGTGTGTATGATGATTAGATGCTCCATCCTATATATATATACATATATATGTATATATAGGGAGAGGACTTATTGTTGTTGTTATCATTTGTTAATCAATTTTTGATTTATAAATTGTTATCTCAATAACACTTGCTTGCCAACTTCAAAAGAAAACAAATTTTAAATTATTCAAACTCACAATTTTCTTTAATAAAACTAGATTACTCACCAACTCTCGTAGTTGACCTGTTTTTACCCATGATGCAGATTTGAAGAATGAAGTTGATGAAAAGTAGGGTTTACCTTAGAAACCCACAAGACTATTTAAATTTGATGTAATAAATGTTATTGTATTTTGATTTGTATTTGTATGTTGTGGATCTTGTTTGCATACTTAGTACTTAATTGAATCTAATCATATTATAGCATAGTTGTCATGAGACTTTGAACAATATATCACGCCTTGATCGATTCCGCCAAGGATCGGGGTGTGACAGATTGGTATCAGAGCCCCTGACTATAGGGAATTAGGTTAATTGCCTTGACCTAGTCTATAGCCTCTAGGGTCCTCTCGTATGCTAGTTTATAAAATGCACACACAACTGCATGCAATTCGCACTTAGAAAATCCTAGGAATACCTTTGTGTGCTAATTGCTCCCTTATGTGCTTACGTATTTTTCCCGACACTTATATGTGTGCATACACTTGTGAATTTTCTTTTCTTTCTCTTAAAATCACACACATACTCAAATGGTTTCAAAATAAAAATTTATATACATATATATTCCTTAGAGCTAATAGGAAATTAAAAGTCATCCACTCTAGTTGGGTAGGATCAAAGTAATGGACGCGTAGTAACTGGAAGGGGGAGGTGCCGGTAGCCCGAAAGTCCTGACTAGGTAAGCATTCGTATACATCACAATCAACCGAGGGACCAATTTGCTTACCTGGGGACCAAAGGCGAGAGTTCCCAAACCTATAGGCCAAAGCACGTCATTCACATTACTTTTGAGCCATCAAAATACCCGACCTTATCAAACGTATCCGAAAGGATACACTCCAAAATGGCCAACTCATTGGACTATTAAGTTCCACAATGGGCCTTGAAATGGGAAAAACATGTGAAAACTTAGTATTGTGGGGGCCCACGCAATTGCTACATGCTTCACATTTAGTACCCATGGAAAGCCCAAAAGGTGCCCAACACTCCTAACAATGGCCTAACAAGTGTTTTACAATCATTTTACCCAACAATGTCTACAAACTTAATTTCCATAATCAATTTACAAATAACTCACAAGTCCATATGCGTGTTTCTCGTAGATGGCATTACAACCCCCATACGCTGCTCGCAACAACCGAAGGCTAGATGCCCTTATCGCCAAGGAGGTAGCAAACGTCATCCCAACAATTGCAACCCAACTTCAAGATTTTCAACCGCAAGCTCCAGCAACCACTCCTCGTTGCTCGTTTAAGCACTTTCGTAACTGCAATCCGCCTTACTTCAAAGGCATCGATGGTGCCACCGCACTCCTTACATGGATCGAAGAAATGGAGAGTACTTTCATCCATAGCGAGTGTCCTGAGGACCTGATGGTCCGTCACGCCACAGGGTGCCTCCAAGGTCATGCTCTTACCTGGTGGAACCTAGAAAAACGGGCAAAAGGAGAGGCTGTTGCCTTGGGAATGACCTGGTCAACACTAAAGGAACGCATGATGGAGAAGTTCTGCCCTGACAGCGAATTGCAAACTCTTGAGGAGGAATTCTGGAATCTGAAACAGGTGGGAGGCGACAACGCGACCTACACAAATAGATTCCATGATCTCTCAAGACTCCTACCTCACATGGTTCAACCTATGAAAACTGCAATACGCCGCTACATCAAAGGGTTACCGCGCCAGATCCGTGATTCGGTGACCAGCAGCAGGCCATCTACCCTGGAATCCGCAATTGAAATAGCAGGTCAACTCAACGAGGACAATATGAACGATGGTGTCCTCCCACGCAAGGGTTTAAAGATGGCAACTGAAAAGCCGACCCTTGAGACTCCCCTAATTGTCAAGTCCGAGTCCTCACACCGACACGACAAAAAGAAGCGGAAGAGCCATCACCACAACCATGCTGTTATTACCCCTGCCACTCCTATCACCCAAGTCACCACACAAGCCCAACCAAACAAAAAGCCGTATACTGGACCTCACCCCCTCTGTAACCACTGTAACTATCACCATATGACCACCAGCCCGTGTCGCCTTTGTACGACTTGTGGTCGCTATGGCCACTTGGCGGACACATGTCGTGCACCAAAAACTCAACGACCATTCGCTCTACCCTCAAATCAGCAAACACAAACCCGGTATCCAACTGGAACATGCTTCAATTGTGGTGACCCCACCCATTTTAGAAACGCGTGTCCTAGGCTAGTCAATATCATCAACACTCAAGCCCAGGCAAATCCAACAATACAGGTTCCAGCTCCCAAAGGCCGAGCCTTTGTCATTACCGCAACCCAAGCACAAACCAATAATAAGGTCGTAAATGGTACGTTTCTCATAAATAACTGCTACACTTCAATACTTTTTGATTCAGGTGCCGATAAAAGTTTTGTGTCTTTGGAATTTGAGCCCATACTTCACACACCTCGCACGATTCTTGATGAGTACTTTACTGTAGAAGTCGCCAATGGAAAATACGTTTCACTCAATGCAGTCATCCAAGATTGCACTTTCGATTTTAGCGGTCATAAATTTTTCGTCAATTTAGTTCCTATGGAACTTGGTAGTTTCGACATCATCGTGGGAATGGATTGGCTATCCCAAAACCATGCTGAAATAGTATGTTACGAGAAGTTCATTCGTATTCCTCTTGCCGACGGTCAAAGTCTTCGTATTTATGGCGAGACTCATTCGAAAAAGCTTAGTCTTATGTCATGTACTCAAGCTCGATCATATCTACGTAAAGAATACATGGCTTTCTTAGCCCATGTGGTGGAAACAAAGGTCACATAAAAGAAGATCGAAGATATTCCGATTGTATGAGACTTTCCCGACATCTTTCCTGATGACGTATCTGGACTCCCTCCAGTACGTGAGCTAGAGTTCCGCATCGATCTCGTTCCTGAAGCTGCTCCCATAGCCAAGTCTCCATATCGGTTGGCTCCAACCGAGATGCAAGAATTGGCAAGTCAGCTCCAAGAATTAATTGATAAGGGATTTGTCTGCCCTAGTACTTCACCCTGGGGAACCCCGGTTCTCTTCATCAAAAAGAAAGATGGTTCGTTTCGTATGTGTATCGATTATCGGGAGTTAAATAAATTGACCATCAAGAACCGATATCCGTTACCTCGGATCGACGACCTTTTTGATCGGCTTCAAGGAGCTTCATGCTTCTCAAAAATCGACCTCCGCTCGGGTTATCACCAACTTCGAGTACGGGAAGAAGACATTTCCAAAACCGCTTTCCGAACCCGCTATGGTCATTACGAGTTCACCGTTATGCCTTTTGGCCTAACGAATGCCCCTGCCGCATTCATGGACTTGATGAATCGAGTATTTAAACCTTATCTCGACCGTTTTGTTATCGTCTTTATTGATGACATTCTCATTTACTCCAAGACAAAGGCAGACCATGAAAGACACCTTCGTCTAACTCTCCAAACATAAGGAAATCAGCTCTATGCCAAATTTTCAAAATGCGAGTTTTGGTTAAATGAGGTACAATTCCTCGGTCATATTGTAAGTGACAAGGGTATATTAGTCGACCCCGCAAAAGTTGAAGCAGTCAAGAATTGGAAAGCCCCACGTACCCCCAAGGAAATTCGGTCCTTCCTCGGTTTAGCCGGCTATTACCGGCGTTTCATTTCAAATTTCTCAAAGATCGCTTTACCGCTTACTTCTCTCACTTGCAAGGGTACGCCATTTGATTGGGGACCCAAGCAGGAAGACGCTTTCCAAAACCTTAAACAAAGGTTGTGTGACGCTCCGATTCTTACACTCTCTGAAGGATCCGAAGATTTCGTGGTATATTGCGATGCCTCCAATCTCGGTCTAGGTTGTGTTTTGATGCAAAGGGGAAAGTGTTAAGGGTGTCAGTCCCTAACAAATATGATCGGAAATGAATCCGACCAATCACTGCTATTCTGCACTGGATTAGAGTACAGGGCAAGCAGGGTCGAACCACAAGAACACGAGATATAAAATTTATGCCTACTTAGTATAAAATACTAAGTATGATGTAATGGGGGGTTTTGTTGTGAAAATAATAATAAAGAAAGAAAGCATACAAGTAATTAAGAAAAAAATAATAATTAAAGGCCTAGTCCCGAGTCTTCGATGTTCAATGTAATAGAATGAATCCGGCTGACGTGCTTGAGAATACAATTCCAAGTTGGCTTTTGAAAATCATAAAATATAATCTTTATGATAATAACTTGCTAAAATATTTAGATAAAGGTCCGCTTATTATCTAAACCTAGTTCCATTTTACCCGACCTAAGGTGCGCTTATAGGCCGAATGCAGAAACCGCATAAGGTGTGCAAGTATCAATCAATGTCCAATTCTTCGCGTCCGCTGGGAAGTGTGTGGACATATGACCAAATTCTAAACAAGGAATTGGGCGCTTGTTTTTGTTACCAAACATCGACTATGCTAAGCGATTAGGTGCCTCGCACAGTCGATTAACAGTGCGTGAAAAATATCTATTTAGGGTGATCAGTCATAAACAAATCAAATTCAAGACTAAAATTGAAACAAGAAAATGATCATTGGAATTATTCAAAAGCATTCATCGAGCCGAATGTTTCAAACTACACAATGAACATGTCCGAACTCGGAACTAGAGTACGGGTTCTAGCCAGACATGGCTAGAACGAAATCAAAATACAGAAATGTAATTAAATACGGCTTACAAATGATAAAATATGTAACCGAATCTTGAAAGTCCTGATTCGGCCTTCAAAAACCTTCTAAAAACTGCTTGGAAATGGCTCGGGGTCGTGGTTAAAACGCAGGGATTGAACTCCCTTTCTGGCAGGAGAAAACTGCTATTTATAGCCATCTAGAGGAGATAGGGGTGCTATCTCCTTAGATAGCGGCGCTATCTTTCAAATTTCCCAAATTCTCGTTCTCCAGTCCAACGTGATATAAACGCAAATATTGCCACCTTGATTTTCTGAACTGCCGAGATAGTGCCTCTATCTCAATAAATAGCGCCTCTATCTTAGATAGCGCCTCTATCTCAATAGATAGCGCCTCTATCTATGCAGTTTCCAGGATTTGTCATTTTTGGTCCCTGCTTGTTCCAACTTTGGTCCTTTTTCGCCCATTTTGCTCCTTTTTGCTTAAAAACCTACATAATTGATATTTTCCAAGTAAAGTGAGTATTTTAGTCCTTTTTAACTTAATTTATCTATAAAAATACCCTGATATCGTATAAAATATGTACGAAATACGCACGATATCAGAATACCCCACACTTGGACTTTGCTTGTCCCCAAGCAAAATAGAATTTTTCGGCCATTCAAAACAATTGCAATAACAATTCCCGCGTCAATTACCCACATCCAAAATAATAAACACAAAAAGATTTCAAATTGTACCAGAATCATAAGCATACATGTGTATTGGTCCATCTTAACTGATCATTTTTCAATTAAACTTCATTCCTGTAAGCAATAAATCCCTAGTGTGCTCACTACTCATTTTTTTGCATCCCCTAGAAATATACCCTTCAAAAACCACCTAGGCTCAAGACTTATTGCTAAGTTCCCAAGGTCACTTTTCTGTACTCACACAATTAAATGATCTTTTATTTTATTCCAATTGCTATTAAGTATTAGATTCTTTTTAATTTCGATAGCTTGAATTCTTTGTGTGGAATATCACCTAAGCTGCACCAATTATTACCAATTTATTTATTATTTGCACCTTCGGGACTCACGACTTTCCATGGAACTCTTGATTACAAATTTTCGACCTTAGATTATACGGGGTCTACTCATTCAAATTCCAAGGGCCGTTAAGGAAATCCCATGGCTTTCTATGGCACCCGTGTAGCGAACTTTCGACAACATTATCCCAAACCAGATGGTCTTAGGTAATGAGGTTAGAAAGATCACCCTTTTCATGTCTACCGGTTCGAGTACCATAGGCCACAGATTGGATTTTCCTTCCTGAGTCTCGATCTTATGGTGTCTTATCGAGATTTTCTCGAGTTTGCTTTTATTTATACGAGGCTTTTTCTTTCCTCAGTTTGGCAACAGCATAGGATCTGTACATTTGTAACAAAGGGAACCTAACTCAATCTGTTTTGACTAGGGCTTAGCTATGTTTACGACTAAAATGACACCTTTTGAAAGATATCATGTGCTAAAAAGTTTTTAGAGGGGTCTATTTAGTCAACAATGCAAAACCATGTTGTAGGGACACACTAATTATCTACCAACTTACAAGTCAAAAATTCAATTAGAAAAATAGGCAGCCACATATAATACCTATGAAAGCTGAATACAACTCAAATTTCTATTTCTATCCATTATTTCAGATGTATTTATCTTTATTCGTTCAATTTCGGGAAATTATTAAGGCAAAAATTTTAAAATTTGGCCAAATAAACCTAAAATGCTTAAGTGTAACGCCTCACCCCACACTTAAATTATACAATGTCCCCATTGTATATTTTGCATTAAATTAAAGAGGGAGAAAAAAGGAACAGACTCCCCTGGGTGAGTTGCAGCTTTCACTTGTATAGGACAAGCTTTTCAGGTTTTGTGTTGAGCAATTTGCGCTTCTTACAGCTTTTTATCACAACCAAGAGATAAAAATAATAGTGGGAACGACCCCACACTTATTACGAGCTCAGTCTCGTTGGTAGATCATCTTTTCTGCATTTGAAGCTTATACAGTTGGATTCTTCCTCTTTTCCAAATGACCCTGTCATAGCAGTTTTAAAAGAAAAAAAATAACAAAGAAAAGAAAATGAAAGAAAATAAAAAAAGAAATAAACAAATGCCCGGGTTGCCTCCCGGTTAGCGCCTTTGTTTTACGTCGTTGGCTCGACCTCACCCGTTTCAGAATTTTAAGTGATATAACTTGGGCACTTCCACACCTCCGCTCCTTTGTTTTTCACCCCCGATCCTTCATAATAGGTCTTTTGTTGCAATTCTGGTACCTGCACCTGAAACATCTTGCAATAAGCATCAATAAATTTTCTTTCCGATGTTTTGTACCTTGCTTTTTTTCGTATATGTTCAAAAGTGGATGATTTCTTCAACTCCTCCGCAAGCTTGAACTTCTTAGTAAGTTCTTTTGTTGTATCTTCATCACTCCTTCCGTCTAATTGTAAAGCCTGAACATCACGATTGGATAACTCAACAGATTTATTCGTCCGTGGTTCAGTCGTATTCAGAAGATTCACTGATGAGGTTTTGCTTGGGTAACGAATGGCTTTACAAGTATTAAAGCTAACAACTTCCCCATCAAACTCCATAGAAAGAGTGCCAGCGTGAACATCGATTTTTGTTCTCGCGGTCTTCATGAACGGTCTACCTAGGATTATGGAATTTGGGTTCGCGGTGTTGTCATCTCCCATATCAAGCACATAAAAATCATCTGGGAAAAAGAGTTGATCGACTTATACCAAAACATCATCTGGAACTCCTTTTGGGTGGACTCTTGATCGATCGGCCAGTTGAATAACGACGCTGGTCTCTTTCAAGGTTTCTACTTTTAATGATTTGAAAGTTGAGTATGGTAGAACATTGATAGAGGCAACTAGGTCTAACATAGCACTTGGAAAAGAAAGGTCTCCCAACTTGCAAGGAACCGTAAAAAACACCTGGATCCTTGCACTTTTCAGGCAAACGCTTTTGCAAGATAGCAGAGACGTTTTCACCAGCTTTCATGAAATAATTTCCTTCTAACTTTTTATTAGAAGTGCAACGTTCCTTCAGGAATTTTGCATACTTAGGGACGTGCTTTATGGCGTCTAGAAGTGGAATGTTTACCTCAGTTTTTCTAAACGTCTCCATGATTTCTTCATCTTCTCTCTCGCGCTTTATCAATCTAGAAGGGAATGGAGCACGGGCTATCAATTCCTCTCTAGTTGGTTTCTTTCGACTTTCTTTTCCCACCTCATCTTCCTTTTCAATCTTCATCTCTTCTTCTTCGGGAATCTGTGGCCTTTCATACTCTTCCTCATTTCTCAAGGTTATAGCACACACGGAGTGCTTTGGCATTTTCTCCGTTTGGGCTGGTAGTTTTCCTTGAGCTTCTAACTTGCTCACCGAGTTGGCAAGTTGTGCCACTTATTGCTCCAAGTTCTTTATGCTGGCTTTTGTTTCGTTTTGAAAAACTTGAGTGCTCATGGCAAGGCTTTTCACTATATCTTCCAGCGACGTACCAGATGAACTTGGTTGTTGAGGTGGAACTTGTGGCTGACGAGGTTGAAAATGTTGAGATTGATGAGGTTGTCTCATTTGATATTCTTGTGGAGGCCTTTGCTGATAAATTGCAGGTGGACTTTGATTCCAGTTTTGATGATATGTCCCTACAACTTGTGCATCTCCAATATCTTCTTGTAATAAAGGGCACATATCAGTAGGGTGTCCAACTTGCAAACAGACCCCACAAGGTCGAACTGGTGGTTGTGCATTTCTTTCTTGTGTGAGAAGTAAAACTGCTTTCGTTAGCTCAGATATTTGTTTTTCGATTTGAGGAGTATTTACTTCTTTTTCCTGTCGTGGCACATCTGTGTACCATTCGTCTTCTTGAACTGTATGCTTGGAGTCCTCAGCCATGGTGTTTATTAATGCTCGAATTTGAGTTGGAGTCTTATCAGTGATAGAGCCTCCACTTGAAGCATTGAGTAACCGACGGTCCCAAGATGACAATCCTTCACAAAAATACTGAAGGAGCTGGTGATCTGTAATTCCGTGTTTCGGGCATCGAGCACACAATCGCTTAAATCTTTCCCAATAGGTGTGTAATGCTTCCCTTTTTTGTTGCTTGATACCAATAATCTCTCTGCGTAACGCAGAGGCTTTCATTTCTGGGAAATATTTGTCGAGAAACATTCTTGCCAGCTCATTCCACGCGGTGACGGATCCATGTGGAAGGTAGTAAAGCCAGTCTCGAGCGGAGTCTTGAACAGCGAAGGGGAATGCCCTTAGCTTGATCTGGTCTTCAGTGACATCATGCGGTTTCATGCCGGTGCAAACCACATGGAATTCCTTTAAGATTTTGTGAGGGTCTTCGTTCTCGACCCCTCTAAAGGTTGGCAAGAGATGGATTAGACCAGATCGAAGTTCGAAATTGGTCATGGCAGGATATGTGATGCAAAGGGGTTGTTGGGAAACATCTTGTGTTGCCCATTGGCGAAGGGTTTGTTCGGGCGCTGCCATGATGATAGGTGGGTGAATAGGAGTTGGAGATGGTGGTGATGTGGTTTCTGTGTAGGTTTCGTTGGATGTAGCTTCGGTTGATATAGTGTCTGTGGTGGAAGGAAATTTAGAAGTTTGGGAAACGGTTTGCTTCTTGAGAAGTGTAGTTTGCTTCCTTAGGCTTCTAGCAGTCTTTTCAATCTCTTTGTCGAGGGCAATTGGTGTACCTGTACGAAGAGATCTTGGCATAAACATTAGTATTGCTGTGTCCCCGGCAACAGCGCCAATTTGTTAAGGGTGTCAGTCCCTAACAAATATGATCGGAAATGAATCCGACCAATCACTGCTAGTCTGCACTAGATTAGAGTACAGGGCAAGCAGGGTCGAACCACAAGGACACGGGATATAAAATTTATGCCTACTTAGTATAAAATACTAAGTATGATGTAATGGGGGTTTTGTTGTGAAAATAATAATAAAGAAAGAAAGCATACAAGTAATTAAGAAAACAATAATAATTAAAGGCCTAGTCCCGAGTCTTCGATGTTCAATGTAATAGAATGAATCCGGCTGACGTGCTTGAGAATACAATTCCAAGTTGGCTTTTGAAAATCATAAAATATAATCTTTATGATAATAACTTGCTAAAATATTTAGATAAAGGTCCGCTTATTATCTAAACCTAGTTCCATTTTACCCGACCTAAGGTGCGCTTATAGGCCGAATGCAGAAACCGCATAAGGTGTGCAAGTACCAATCAATGTCCAATTCTTCGCGTCCGCTGGGAAGTGTGTGGACATATGACCAAATTCTAAACAAGGAATTGGACGCTTGTTTTTGTTACCAAACATCGACTGTGCTAAGCGATTAGGTGCCTCGCACAGTCGATTAACAGTGCGTGAAAAATATCTATTTAGGGTGATCAGTCATAAACAAATCAAATTCAAAACTAAAATTGAAACAAGAAAATGATCATTAGAATTATTCAAAAGCATTCATCGAGCCGAATGTTTCAAACTACACAATGAACATGTCCGAACTCGGAACTAGAATACGGGTTCTAGCCAGACATGGCTAGAACGAAATCAAAATACAGAAATGTAATTAAATACGGCTTACAAATGATAAAATATGTAACCGAATCTTGAAAGTCATGATTCGGCCTTCAAAAACCTTCTAAAAACTGCTTGGAAATGGCTCGGGGTCGTGGTTAAAACGCAGGGACTGAACTCCCTTTCTGGCAGGAGAAGACTGCTATTTATAGCCATCTGGAGGAGATAGCGGTGCTATCTCCTTAGATAGCGGCGCTATCTTTCAAATTTCCCAAATTCTCGTTCTCCAGTCAAACGCATATAAACGCAAATATCGCCACCTTGATTTTCTCAACTTCCGAGATAGCGCCTCTATCTCAATAGATAGCGCCTCTATCTCAATAGATAGCGCCTCTATCTATGCAGTTTCCAGGATTTGTCATTTTTGGTCCCTGCTTGTTCCAACTTTGGTCCTTTTTCGCCCATTTTGCTCCTTTTTGCTTAAAAACCTATATAATTGATATTTTCCAAGTAAAGTGAGTATTTTAGTCCTTTTTAACTTAATTTATCTATAAAAATACCCTGATATCGTATAAAATATGTACGAAATACGCACGATATCAGAAAGGTTATAGCTTACGCATCGCGACAACTCAAAATCCACGAAAGGAATTATACGACTCATGATTTGGAGCTCGGTGCCGTGGTTTTCGATCTTAAAATTTGGAGGCATTACCTTTACGGCACTAAATGCGTAATTTTCACCGACCATAAGAGCTTGCAACATATTCTTAATCAAAAGGAACTCAATATGAGGCAAACACGATGGGTCGAACTCCTAAATGATTACGAGTGTGAATACGCTATCATACGGGCAAGGCGAACGTCGTAGCCGACGCGTTAAGCCGAAAAGAACATGCCAAAGCATTTCATTTAATATGTTCTCCTATCTTGTCCAATCTCAGCGACCGTATTCGAGGAGCCAACACTCGGCAATTACCGAAAATGACATGCCCACGGGAATTGATGGGGAGTTGGAATCTAAATCTGATGGTATTTTCTATTATCAATATCGCATCTGGATCCCAGATCGCGACAATCTTCGTACATTCCTGATGGAAGAAATCCATAAAACTCGGTATTCCATTCATCCGGGCGCTGACAAGATGTATCATGGCTTGAGAACCAATTATTGGTGGTCGGGAATGAAAAAGGATATTGCTTTATTCGTAGCCAAATGTCTTACATGTTCCAGGGTCAAAGCAGAACATCAACGACCCTCTGGACTATTGGTCCAACCGGTAATCCCCGAGTGGAAATGGGAAGCGATCACCATGGATTTCGTAACCAAACTTCCCCGTACCACAAAGGGACATGACAGTATTTGGGTAATCGTTGACCGTTTGACTAAATCTGCTCACTTCCTTCCCATCCGTGAACATTTCAAGGTCGAACAACTTGCTCGGATTTACATCGACGAGATAGTTAGTCGGCATGGCATCCCTCTCAGCATCATTTCAGATCGTGATGGGAGATTTCTCTCTCGGTTCTGGCAATCACTTCAAGAAGCCATGGGAACCCGCCTCGATCTCAGTACCGCCTATCATCCTCAGACCGATGGTCAATCTGAGAGGACAATTCAAACACTCGAAGATATGTTGAGGGCGTGTGTCTTAGATTTCCGAGGAAACTGGGACTCTCATTTACTGTTGGTGGAATTCTCCTATAATAACAGTTATCATTCTAGCATCGGGATGCCACCATTTGAGGCATTGTATGGCCGTAAATGCCGATCTCCTATTTGCTGGCATGAAATTGGCGAGTCCCGCGTAATTCGCGCAACAGTGGATTCTCCAGTCGTTGGTCCTGAGCTTATCCAGGAAACAACCGACAAAATCACTCAGATTCGCAATAACCTTCTCACAGCTCGTAGCCGACAAAAGAGTTACGCCGACAAGCGACGCAAACCGCTTGAATTTACCGTAGGTGACATGGTCATGTTAAAAGTGTCCCCATGGAAAGGTGTGGTTCGATTTGGACGCAAGGGTAAATTGGCTACGTAGGGCCGTTTAAGATCCTAAAAAGGATCGGACCAGTAGCCTACGAGTTGGATCTACCAACAGAACTTAATAAAGTTCACCCAGTATTTCATATAGCCAACCTCAAGAAGTGTTTAGCAGACGAGAACCTTCATGTTCCTCTCGAGGATATCCAAATCGACGAGACAATGCAATTTATCGAGAAACCCTTGGAAATTGCCGACCGAAAGGAAAAGCAACTCAAAAGAAGTCGCATTCCCCTGGTCAAGGTCAGGTGGCAGTCAGCACGTGGACCCGAGTATACATGGGAGCGTGAGGATCAAATGCGTACCAAATACCCGCAGCTTTTCTCTTAAGGTACTTTCCTCTTAAATTTCGGGACGAAATTTACTAAAGTAGGGGAGACTGTGACATCCGCCTAAAATGGATTCGGTTCAACCCAACCCAATTGGAAATTTAATAAACCCTACTCAAGATTACTTGACGCTTATAGGATCAAAACCCATACAATACGATATAAATTGACGTTAATAGCAATATAGCATAGTATAACGTTATAACTATAATCAAATTAAATTATGATACCATATTAAAATAAAATCAAAGTATGATGCTCTAATTAAATTAAAAGAATCAAACTTGAATGCTATAATTAAACTTCAAATCAAAGTAGATTGTTATAATCAAATAATAACCTATTTTTTTTATAAAACTCTATTTTTATAAACTCTACATTAAATTTTATAAAATTCTTATATTAATTAGTGTATTACATAGAGATGCTTGTGCTAGTGGGAAATTATGAAGACCACCAAAAGCCAAAAGTTATTCCCATGGTCTCCCACTCACACCTCCCATCATCTTTCCTTTCATTTTTCTCCCAACACATTATTCTCATCACCACTCAAACCCTCTCTATTCTTTCTCTCACTCTCAATCTCGAAATTCTTCCAAGAAATATCAATTTTCCAGCCAAGAACAATCCCTCATACTGAAATCTCCATCCCTCTTGAAGCATTCATCAAGGTATGTTGTTAAAAGTTTCAAATTCATTAATGAAACAAATTAAATCCACCAAAATATCTAAACCTCATTTTATATATAAACCTGATTTTTCTCAGAATCCCATCAATAAAATAAGAAGTTCTCGAAATTTTCAGAAAATAGCTTATTTTTATTGAATTACTATAATTATTGCAATATAATAGGGCAATAATTCACATAAAATACTTTTTACTGTCAATAAATTCTGGAAAAATTCTGCAATGACCCATATATTGATTAAAGTGGATTTATGAAGTTTCATTCATTTATATTACTGTTTTATGCTTATTGTGTATTTTATTTTGTTATAGATAAATAAATAGAAAAATATCGTTATTTAGGTCCAAAATTAGATGTTATATTTTTCACACCTTATTAACATTATAAAGACTCCATGAACAAATTTACATAATTTTTTAAGAATGTTTGCTTAATTTTCCTGATTTAATGATTGTTTAATGGTTTAAATTGATAATAAATACCTACACATGTCCATAAATTATAAAACCTTATCAGAATGTCACATATAACATAATAATCATAAATAAAAATTTTGATGAATTTCCCTTAATCGTTTTGTTATTATTTATGATTTTAATGATTAATTAATAATGAAACATATAAAAAATACTTCCCATAGTCAAAAATATCCAAACCCTTAAAATAGGCTCTATATAATGTTAGAAAACTATGGTTAATTTCCCAGAATTGTTGGGGTTCATTTATTATTTTTCCTAGATTTTGTTGTTGTGTAATCATTAAAGTATTAAATAAATATTAAAACAGTTTAGAAAAATATGTAAATTTTACAGTAATTACTATTTTATGAATTAATGATTTACTAATAATTTCAGAAATTTTCAATACTGTTTACTATTTAAAACCATTTTCTGAAGTATTTAAGCATGTAAAAATGCATTTTAATGACTATTCAATATAAATAATTGTTAAAATCTGTAAATACTTATGATTGAGCAAATTATTATTTTAATAAGAAATTATTAAAATCTTTCCTAAATTGAAAATATAAATTAATTATGCAAAGTAATTAATTCAATTTAAAATTCATTTAACAAATAAATACCTTAATATTCAAATCAAAATGGATTATTGTTAATTCATCTAATATAAGAATATGTGTCTAATTATTTTTATTAATATTTCATTCCCGTTTAGCAGTTCCTAAACCAAAACTATTAATTATATTAGGTTCTATGACATTTTGACCCGGGCCGTCTATCGTACGACACGCGTATTTCGTTTGGACTAAAGTGAGTAATCTACCCCATATTTTATAATTTTCAATACTTTTGGGGTGTATCATGTGGTTTTAATATGTTCCAACTTCATTTTATTATTTTTTCACCATTGAGACATTGTTGGGACATTTATATGTGAATCATTATTTGTATAATTATTGTTTGTTTACGCTACATGTACTTGTAGTGCATTACCATTCTTAGTCTAATCTCCATGACTATGCCCGTATTCTTGAGGTACGTTATGGACAATAATAGCGCTATTGGGTTGACCACCCCGCCTTGGGACGCTAAGGTGATTGATTGCACGTGGTTGAGTGTGTATGATGATTAGATGCTCCATCCTATATATATACATATATATGTATATATAGGGTGAGGACTTATTGTTGTTGTTATCATTTGTTAATTAATTTTTGATTTATAAATTGTTATCTCAATAACACTTGCTTGCGAACTTCAAAAGAAAACAAATTTCAAATTATTCAAACTCACAATTTTCTTTAATAAAACTAGATTACTCACCAACTCTCGTAGTTGACCTGTTTTTATCCATGATGCAGATTTGAAGAATGAAGTTGATGAAAAGTAGGGTTTACCTTAGAAACCCACAAGACTATTTAAATTTGATGTAATAAATGTTATTGTATTTTGATTCGTATTTGTATGTTGTGGATCTTGTTTGCATACTTAGTACTTAATTGAATCTAATCATATTATAACATAGTTGTCATGAGACTTTGAACAATATATCACGCCTTGATCGATTCCGCCAAGGATCGGGGTGTGACAGATTGGTATCAGAGCCCTTGACTATATGGAATTAGGTTAATTGCCTTGACCTAGTCTATAGCCTCTAGGGTCCTCTCGTATGCTAGTTTATAAAATGTACACACAACTGCATGCAATTCGCACTTAGAAAATCCTAGGAATACCTTTGTGTGCTAATTGCTCCCTTATGTGCTTACGTATTTTTCCCGACACTTATATGTGTGCATACACTTGTGAATTTTCTTTTTTTTCTCTTAAAATCACACACATACTCAAATGGTTTCAAAATAAAAATTTATATACATATATATATTCCTTAGATCTAATAGGAAATTAAAAGTCATCCACTCTAGTTGGGTAGGATCAAAGTAATGGACGCGTAGTAACTGGAAGGGGGAGGTGCCGGTAGCCCGAAAGTCCTGACTAGGTAAGCATTCGTATACATCCCAATCAACCGAGGGACCAATTTGCTTACCTGGGGACCAAAGGCGAGAGTTCCCAAACCTATAGGCCAAAGCACGTCATTCACATTACTTTTGAGCCATCAAAATACCCGACCTTATCAAACGTATCCGAAAGGATACACTCCAAAATGGCCAACTCATTGGACTATTAAGTTCCACAATGGGCCTTGAAATGGGAAAAACATGTGAAAACTTAGTATTGTGGGGGCCCACGCAATTGCTACATGCTTCACATTTAGTACCCATGGAAAGCCCAAAAGGTGCCCAACACTCCTAACAATGGCCCAACAAGTGTTTTACAATCATTTTACCCAACAATGTCTACAAACTTAATTTCCATAATCAATTTACAAATAACTCACAAGTCCATATGCGTGTTTCTCGTAGATGGCATTACGACCCCCATACGCTGCTCGCAACAACCGAAGGCTAGCCGCCCTTAGCGCCAAGGAGGTAGCAAACGTCATCCCAACAATTGCAACCCAACTTCAAGATCTTCAGCCGCAAGCTCCAACAACCACTCCTCGTTGCTCGTTTAAGCACTTTCGTAACTGCAATCCGCCTTACTTCAAAGGCATCGATGGTGCCACCGCACTCCTTACATGGATCGAAGAAATGGAGAGTACTTTCATCCATAGCGAGTGTCTTGAGGACCTGATGGTCCGTCACACCACAGGGTGCCTCCAAGGTCATGCTCTTACCTGGTGGAACCTAGAAAAACGGGCAAAAGGAGAGGCTGTTGCCTTGGGAATGACCTGGTCAACACTAAAGGAACGCATGATGGAGAAGTTCTGCCCTGACAGCGAATTGCAAACTCTTGAGGAGGAATTCTGGAATCTGAAACAGGTGGGAGGCGACAACGCGACCTACACAAATAGATTCCATGATCTCTCAAGACTCCTACCTCACATGGTTCAACCTATGAAAACTGCAATACGCCGCTACATCAAAGGGTTACCGTGCCAAATCCGTGATTCGGTGACCAGCAGCAGGCCATCTACCCTGGAATCCGCTATTGAAATAGCAGGTCAACTCAACGAGGACAATGTGAACGATGGTGTCCTCCCACGCAAGGGTTTAAAGATGGCAACTGAAAAGCCGACCCTTGAGACTCCCCTAATTGTCAAGTCCGAGTCCTCACACCGACACGACAAAAAGAAGCGGAAAAGCCATCACCACAACCATGCTGTTATTACCCCTGCCACTCCTATCACCCAAGTCACCCCACAAGCCCAACCAAACAAAAAGTCGTATACTGGACCTCACCCCCTCTGTAACCACTGTAACTATCACCATATGACCACCAGCCCGTGTCGCCTTTGTACGACTTGTGGTCGCTATGGCCACTTGGCGGACACATGTCGTGCACCAAAAACTCAACGACCATTCGCTCTACCCTCAAATCAGCAAACACAAACCCGGTATCCAACTGGAACATGCTTCAATTGTGGTGACCCCACCCATTTCAGAAACGCGTGTCCTAGGCTAGTCAATATCATCAACACTCAAGCCCAGGCAAATCCAACAATACAGGTTCCAGCTCCCAAAGGCCGAGCCTTTGTCATTACCGCAACCCAAGCATAAACCAATAATAAGGTCGTAAATGGTACGTTTCTCATAAATGACTGCTACACTTCAATACTTTTTGAATCAGGTGCCGATAAAAGTTTTGTGTCTTTGGAATTTGAGCCCATACTTCACACACCTCGCACGATTCTTGATGAGTACTTTACCGTAGAAGTCGCCAATGGAAAATACGTTTCACTCAATGCAGTCATCCAAGATTGCACTTTCGATTTTAGCGGTCATAAATTTTCCGTCAATTTAGTTCCTATGGAACTTGGTAGTTTCGACATCATCGTGGGAATGGATTGGCTATCCCAAAACCATGCTGAAATAGTATGTTACGAGAAGTTCATTCGTATTCCTCTTGCCGACGGTCAAAGTCTTCGTATTTATGGCGAGACTCATTCGAAAAAGCTTAGTCTTATGTCATGTACTCAAGCTCGATCATATCTACGTAAAGAATACATGGCTTTCTTAGCCCATGTGGTGGAAACAAAGGTCACATAAAAGAAGATCGAAGATATTCCGATTGTACGAGACTTTCCCGACATCTTTCCTGATGACGTATCTGGACTCCCTCCAGTACGTGAGCTAGAGTTCCGCATCGATCTCGTTCCTGAAGCTGCTCCCATAGCCAAGTCTCCATATCGGTTGGCTCCAACCGAGATGCAAGAATTGGCAAGTCAGCTCCAAGAATTAATTGATAAAGGATTTGTCCGCCCTAGTACTTCACCCTGGGGAGCCCCGGTTCTCTTCATCAAAAAGAAAGATGGTTCGTTTCGTATGTGTATCGATTATCGGGAGTTAAATAAATTGACCATCAAGAACCGATATCCGTTACCTCGGATCGACGACCTTTTTGATCAGCTTCAAGGAGCTTCATGCTTCTCAAAAATCGACCTCCGCTCGGGTTATCACCAACTTCGAGTACGGGAAGAAAACATTCCCAAAACCGCTTTCCGAACCCGCTATGGTCATTACGAGTTCACCGTTATGCCTTTTGGCCTAACGAATGCCCCTGCCGCATTCATGGACTTGATGAATCGAGTATTTAAACCTTATCTCGACCGTTTTGTTATCGTCTTTATTGATGACATCCTCATTTACTCCAAGACAAATGCAGACCATGAAAGACACCTTCGTCTAACTCTCCAAACATAAGGAAATCAGCTCTATGCCAAATTTTCGAAATGCAAGTTTTGGTTAAATGAGGTACAATTCCTCGGTCATATTGTAAGTGACAAGGGTATTTTAGTCGACCCCGCAAAAGTTGAAGCAGTCAATAATTGGAAAGCCCCACGTACCCCCAAGGAAATTCGGTCCTTCCTCGGTTTAGCCGGCTATTACCGGCGTTTCATTTCAAATTTCTCAAAGATCGCTTTACCGCTTACTTCTCTCACTTGCAAGGGTACGCCATTTGATTGGGGACCCAAGCAGGAAGACGCTTTCCAAACCCTTAAACAAAGGTTGTGTGACGCTCCGATTCTTACACTCCCTGAAGGATCCGAAGATTTCGTGGTATATTGCGATGCCTCCAATCTCGGTCTAGGTTGTGTTTTGATGCAAAGGGGAAAGTGTTAAGGGTGTCAGTCCCTAACAAATATGATCGGAAATGAATCCGACCAATCACTACTATTCTGCACTGGATTAGAGTACAGGGCAAGCAGGGTCGAACCACAAGGACACGGGATATAAAATTTATGCCTACTTCGTATAAAATACTAAGTATGATGTAATGGGGGGTTTTGTTGTGAAAATAATAATAAAGAAAGAAAGCATACAAGTAATTAAGAAAAAAATAATAATTAAAGGCCTAGTCCCGAGTCTTCGATGTTCAATGTAATAGAATGAATCCGGCTGACGTGCTTGAGAATACAATTCCAAGTTGGCTTTTGAAAATCATAAAATATAATCTTTATGATAATAACTTGCTAAAATATTTAGATAAAGGTCCGCTTATTATCTAAACCTAGATCCATTTTACCCGACCTAAGGTGCGCTTATAGGCCGAATGCAGAAACCGCATAAGGTGTGCAAGTACCAATCAATGTCCAATTCTTCGCGTCCGCTGGGAAGTGTGTGGACATATGACCAAATTCTAAACAAGGAATTGGGCGCTTGTTTTTGTTACCAAACATCGACTATGCTAAGCGATTAGGTGCCTCGCACAGTCGATTAACAGTGCGTGAAAAATATCTATTTAGGGTGATCAGTCATAAACAAATCAAATTCAAGACTAAAATTGAAACAAGAAAATGATAATTAGAATTATTCAAAAGCGTTCATCGAGCCGAATGTTTCAAACTACACAATGAACATGTCCGAACTCGGAACTAGAGTACGGGTTCTAGCCAGACATGGCTAGAACGAAATCAAAATACAGAAATGTAATTAAATACGGCTTACAAATGATAAAATACGTAACCGAATCTTGAAAGTCGTGATTCGGCCTTCAAAAACCTTCTAAAAACTGCTTGGAAATGGCTCGGGGTCGTGGTTAAAACGCAGGGACTGAACTCCCTTTCTGGCAGGAGAAGACTGCTATTTATAGCCATCTGGAGGAGATAGCGGCGCTATCTCCTTAGATAGCGACGCTATCTTTCAAATTTCCCGAATTCTCGTTCTCCAGTCCAACGCGATATAAACGCAAATATTGCCACCTTGATTTTCTCAACTGCCGAGATAGCGCCTCTATCTCAATAAATAGCGCCTCTATCTTAGATAGCGCCTCTATCTCAATAGATAGCGCCTCTATCTATGCAGTTTCCAGGATTTGTCATTTTTGGTCCCTGCTTGTTCCAACTTTGGTCCTTTTTCGCCCATTTTGCTCCTTTTTGCTTAAAAACCTACATAATTGATATTTTCCAAGTAAAGTGAGTATTTTAGTCCTTTTTAACTTAATTTATCTATAAAAATACCCTGATATCGTATAAAATATGTACGAAATACGCACGATATCAGAATACCCCACACTTGGACTTTGCTTGTCCCCAAGCAAAATAGAATTTTTCGGCCATTCAAAACAATTACAATAACAATTCCCGCGTCAATTACCCACATCCAAAATAATAAACACAAAAAGATTTCAAATTGTACCAGAATCATAAGCATACATGTGTATTGGTCCATCTTAACTGATCATTTTTCAATTAAACTTCATTCCTGTAAGCAATAAATCCCTAGTGTGCTCACTACTCATTTTTTTGCATCCCCTAAAAATATACCCTTCAAAAACCGCCTAGGCTCAAGACTTATTGCTAAGTTCCCAAGGTCACTTTTCTGTACTCACACAACTAAATGATCTTTTATTTTATTTCAATTGCTATTAAGTATTAGATTCTTTTTAATTTCGATAGCTTGAATTCTTTGTGTGGAATATCACCTAAGCTGCACCAATTATTACCAATTTATTTATTATTTGCACCTTCGGGACTCACGACTTTCCATGGAACTCTTGATTACAAATTTTCGACCTTAGATTATACGGGGTCTACTCATTCAAATTTCAAGGGCCGTTAAGGAAATCCCATGGCTTTCTATGGCACCCGTGTAGCGAACTTTCGACAACATTATCCCAAACCAGATGGTCTTAGGTAATGAGGTGAGAAAGATCACCCTTTTCATGTCTACCGGTTCGAGTACCATAGGCCACAGATTGGATTTTCCTTCCTGAGTCTCGATCTTATGGTGTCTTATCGAGATTTTCTCGAGTTTGCTTTTATTTATACGAGGCTTTTTCTTTCCTCAGTTTGGCAACAGCATAGGATCTGTACATTTGTAACAAAGGGAACCTAACTCAATCAGTTTTGACTAGGGCTTAGCTATGTTTACGACTAAAATGACACCTTTTGAAAGATATCATGTGCTAAAAAGTTTTTAGAGGGGTCTATTTAGTCAACAATGCAAAACCATGTTATAGGGACACACTAATTATCTACCAACTTACAAGTCAAAAATTCAATTAGAAAAATAGGCAGCCACATATAATACCTATGAAAGCTGAATACAACTCAAATTTCTATTTCTATCCATTATTTCAGATGTATTTATCTTTATTCGTTCAATTTCGAGAAATTATTAAGGCAAAAATTTTAAAATTTGGCCAAATAAACCTAAAATGCTTAAGTGTAACGCCTCACCCCACACTTAAATTATACAATGTCCCCATTGTATATTTTGCATTAAATTAAAGAGGGAGAAAAAAGGAACAGACTCCCCTGGGTGAGTTGCAGCTTTCACTTGTATAGGACAAGCTTTTCAGGTTTTGTGTTGAGCAATTTGCGCTTCTTACAGCTTTTTATCACAACCAAGAGATAAAAATAATAGTGGGAACGACCCCACACTTATTACGAGCTCAGTCTCGTTGGTAGATCATCTTTTCTGCATTTGAAGCTTATACAGTTGGATTCTTCCTCTTTTCCAAATGACCCTGTCATAGCAGTTTTAAAAGAAAAAAAATAACAAAGAAAAGAAAATGAAAGAAAATAAAAAAAGAAATAAACAAATGCCCGGGTTGCCTCCCGGTTAGCGCCTTTGTTTTACGTCGTTGGCTCGACCTCACCCGTTTCAGAATTTTAAGTGATATAACTTGGGCACTTCCACACCTCCGCTCCTTTGTTTTTCACCCCCGATCCTTCATAATAGGTCTTTTGTTGCAATTCTGGTACCTGCACCTGAAACATCTTGCAATAAGCATCAATAAATTTTCTTTCCGATGTTTTGTACCTTGCTTTTTTTCGTATATGTTCAAAAGTGGATGATTTCTTCAACTCCTCCGCAAGCTTGAACTTCTTAGTAAGTTCTTTTGTTGTATCTTCATCACTCCTTCCGTCTAATTGTAAAGCCTGAACATCACGATTGGATAACTCAACAGATTTATTCGTCCGTGGTTCAGTCGTATTCAGAAGATTCACTGATGAGGTTTTGCTTGGGTAACGAATGGCTTTACAAGTATTAAAGCTAACAACTTCCCCATCAAACTCCATAGAAAGAGTGCCAGCGTGAACATCGATTTTTGTTCTCGCGGTCTTCATGAACGGTCTACCTAGGATTATGGAATTTGGGTTCGCGGTGTTGTCATCTCCTATATCAAGCACATAAAAATCATATGGGAAAAAGAGTTGATCGACTTATACCAAAACATCATCTGGAACTCCTTTTGGGTGGACTCTTGATCGATCGGCCAGTTGAATAACGACGCTGGTCTCTTTCAAGGTTTCTACTTTTAATGATTTGAAAGTTGAGTATGGTAGAACATTGATAGAGGCAACTAGGTCTAACATAGCACTTGGAAAAGAAAGGTCTCCCAACTTGCAAGGAACCGTAAAAACACCTGGATCCTTGCACTTTTCAGGCAAACGCTTTTGCAAGATAGCAGAGACGTTTTCACCAGCTTTCATGAAATAATTTCCTTCTAACTTTTTATTAGAAGTGCAACGTTCCTTCAGGAATTTTGCATACTTAGGGACGTGCTTTATGGCGTCTAGAAGTGGAATGTTTACCTCAGTTTTTCTAAACGTCTCCATGATTTCTTCGTCTTCTCTCTCGCGCTTTATCAATCTAGAAGGGAATGGAGCACGGGCTATCAATTCCTCTCTAGTTGGTTTCTTTCGACTTTCTTTTCCCACCTCATCTTCCTTTTCAATCTTCATCTCTTCTTCTTCGGGAATCTGTGGCCTTTCATACTCTTCCTCATTTCTCAAGGTTATATCACACACGGAGTGCTTTGGCATTTTCTCCGTTTGGGCTGGTAGTTTTCCTTGAGCTTCTAACTTGCTCACCGAGTTGGCAAGTTGTGCCACTTATTGCTCCAAGTTCTTTATGCTGGCTTTTGTTTCGTTTTGAAAAACTTGAGTGCTCATGGCAAGGCTTTTCACTATATCTTCCAGCGACGTACCAGATGAACTTGGTTGTTGAGGTGGAACTTGTGGCTGACGAGGTTGAAAATGTTGAGATTGATGAGGTTGTCTCATTTGATATTCTTGTGGAGGCCTTTGCTGATAAATTGCAGGTGGACTTTGATTCCAGTTTTGATGATATGTCCCTACAACTTGTGCATCTCCAATATCTTCTTGTAATAAAGGGCACATATCAGTAGGGTGTCCAACTTGCAAACAGACCCCACAAGGTCGAACTGGTGGTTGTGCATTTCTTTCTTGTGTGAGAAGTAAAACTGCTTTCGTTAGCTCAGATATTTGTTTTTCGATTTGAGGAGTATTTACTTCTTTTTCCTGTCGTGGCACATCTGTGTACCATTCGTCTTCTTGAACTGTATGCTTGGAGTCCTCAGCCATGGTGTTTATTAATGCTCGAATTTGAGTTGGAGTCTTATCAGTGATAGAGCCTCCACTTGAAGCATTGAGTAACCGACGGTCCCAAGATGACAATCCTTCACAAAAATACTGAAGGAGCTGGTGATCTGTAATTCCGTGTTTCGGGCATCGAGCACACAATCGCTTAAATCTTTCCCAATAGGTGTGTAATGCTTCCCTTTTTTGTTGCTTGATACCAATAATCTCTCTGCGTAACGCAGAGGCTTTCATTTCTGGGAAATATTTGTCGAGAAACATTCTTGCCAGCTCATTCCACGCGGTGACGGATCCATGTGGAAGGTAGTAAAGCCAGTCTCGAGCGGAGTCTTGAACAGCGAAGGGGAATGCCCTTAGCTTGATCTGGTCTTCAGTGACATCATGCGGTTTCATGCTGGTGCAAACCACATGGAATTCCTTTAAGATTTTGTGAGGGTCTTCGTTCTCGACCCCTCTAAAGGTTGGCAAGAGATGGATTAGACCAGATCGAAGTTCGAAATTGGTCATGGCAGGATATGTGATGCAAAGGGGTTGTTGGGAAACATCTTGTGTTGCCCATTGGCGAAGGGTTTGTTCGGGCGCTGCCATGATGATAGGTGGGTGAATAGGAGTTGGAGATGGTGGTGATGTGGTTTCTGTGTAGGTTTCGTTGGATGTAGCTTCGGTTGATATAGTGTCTGTGGTGGAAGGAAATGTAGAAGTTTGGGAAACGGTTTGCTTCTTGAGAAGTGTAGTTTGCTTCCTTAGGCTTCTAGCAGTCTTTTCAATCTCTTTGTCGAGGGCAATTGGTGTACCTGTACGAAGAGATCTTGGCATAAACATTAGTATTGCTGTGTCCCCGGCAACAGCGCCAATTTGTTAAGGGTGTCAGTCCCTAACAAATATGATCGGAAATGAATCCGACCAATCACTGCTAGTCTGCACTAGATTAGAGTACAGGGCAAGCAGGGTCGAACCACAAGGACACGGGATATAAAATTTATGCCTACTTAGTATAAAATACTAAGTATGATGTAATGGGGGTTTTGTTGTGAAAATAATAATAAAGAAAGAAAGCATACAAGTAATTAAGAAAACAATAATAATTAAAGGCCTAGTCCCGAGTCTTCGATGTTCAATGTAATAGAATGAATCCGGCTGACGTGCTTGAGAATACAATTCCAAGTTGGCTTTTGAAAATCATAAAATATAATCTTTATGATAATAACTTGCTAAAATATTTAGATAAAGGTCCGCTTATTATCTAAACCTAGTTCCATTTTACCCGACCTAAGGTGCGCTTATAGGCCGAATGTAGAAACCGCATAAGGTGTGCAAGTACCAATCAATGTCTAATTCTTCGCGTCCGCTGGGAAATGTGTGGACATATGACCAAATTCTAAACAAGGAATTGGGCGCTTGTTTTTGTTACCAAACATCGACTGTGCTAAGCGATTAGGTGCCTCGCATAGTCGATTAACAGTGCGTGAAAAATATCTATTTAGGGTGATCAGTCATAAACAAATCAAATTCAAGACTAAAATTGAAACAAGAAAATGATCATTAGAATTATTCAAAAGCACTCATCGAGCCGAATGTTTCAAACTACACAATGAACATGTTCGAACTCGGAACTAGAGTACGGGTTCTTGCCAGACATGGCTAGAACGAAATCAAAATACAGAAATGTAATTAAATACGGCTTACAAATGATAAAATACGTAACCGAATCTTGAAAGTCGTGATTCGGCCTTCAAAAACCTTCTAAAAACTGCTTGGAAATGGCTCGGGGTCGTGGTTAAAACGCAGGGACTGAACTCCCTTTATGGCAGGAGAAGACTGCTATTTATAGCCATCTGGAGGAGATAGCTGTGCTATCTCCTTAGATAGCGGCGCTATCTTTCAAATTTCCCAAATTCTCGTTCTCCAGTCAAACGCATATAAACGCAAATATCGCCACCTTGATTTTCTCAACTGCCGAGATAGCGCCTCTATCTCAATAGATAGCGCCTCTATCTCAATAGATAGCGCCTCTATCTATGCAGTTTCCAGGATTTGTCATTTTTGCTCCCTGCTTGTTCCAACTTTGGTCCTTTTTCGCCCATTTTGCTCCTTTTTGCTTAAAAACCTACATAATTGATATTTTCCAAGTAAAGTGAGTATTTTAGTCCTTTTTAACTTAATTTATCTATAAAAATACCCTGATATCGTATAAAATATGTACGAAATACGCACGATATCAGAAATGTTATAGCTTACGCATCGCGACAACTCAAAATCCACGAAAGGAATTATACGACTCATGATTTGGAGCTCGGTGCCGTGGTTTTCGCTCTTAAAATTTGGAGGCATTACCTTTACGGCACTAAATGCGTAATTTTCACCGACCATAAGAGCTTGCAACATATTCTTAATCAAAAGGAACTCAATATGAGGCAAACACGATGGGTCGAACTCCTAAATGATTACGAGTGTGAATACGCTATCATACGGGCAAGGCGAACGTCGTAGCCGACGCGTTAAGCCGAAAAGAACATGCCAAAGCATTTCATTTAATATGTTCTCCTATCTTGTCCAATCTCAGCGACCGTATTCGAGGAGCCAACACTCGGCAATTACCGAAAATGACATGCCCACAGGAATTGATGGGGAGTTGGAATCTAAATCTGATGGTATTTTCTATTATCAATATCGCATCTGGATCCCAGATCGCGACAATCTTCGTACATTCCTGATGGAAGAAATCCATAAAACTCGGTATTCCATTCATCCGGGCGCTGACAAGATGTATCATGGCTTGAGAACCAATTATTGGTGGTCGGGAATGAAAAAGGATATTGCTTTATTCGTAGCCAAATGTCTTACATGTTCCAGGGTCAAAGCAGAACATCAACGACCCTCTGGACTATTGGTCCAACCGGTAATCCCCGAGTGGAAATGGGAAGCGATCACCATGGATTTCGTAACCAAACTTCCCCGTACCACAAAGGGACATGACAGCATTTGGGTAATCGTTGACCGTTTGACTAAATCTGCTCACTTCCTTCCCATCCGTGAACATTTCAAGGTCGAACAACTTGCTCGGATTTACATCGACGAGATAGTTAGTCGGCATGGCATCCCTCTCAGCATCATTTCAGATCGTGATGGGAGATTTCTCTCTCGGTTCTGGCAATCACTTCAAGAAGCCATGGGAACCCGCCTCGATCTCAGTACCGCCTATCATCCTCAGACCGATGGTCAATCTGAGAGGACAATTCAAACACTCGAAGATATGTTGAGGGTGTGTGTCTTAGATTTTGGAGGAAACTGGGACTCTCATTTACTGTTGGTGGAATTCTCCTATAATAACAGTTATCATTCTAGCATCGGGATGCCACCATTTGAGGCATTGTATGGCCGTAAATGCCGATCTCCTATTTGCTGGCATGAAATTGGCGAGTCCCGCGTAATTCGCGCAACAGTGGATTCTCCAATCGTTGGTCCTGAGCTTATCCAGGAAACAACCGACAAAATCACTCAGATTCGCAATAACCTTCTCACAGCTCGTAGCCGACAAAAGAGTTACGCCGACAAGCGACGCAAACCGCTTGAATTTACCGTGGGTGACATGGTCATGTTAAAAGTGTCCCCATGGAAAGGTGTGGTTCGATTTGGACGCAAGGGTAAATTGGCTACGTAGGGCCGTTTAAGATCCTGAAAAGGATCGGACCAGTAGCCTACGAGTTGGATCTACCAACAGAACTTAATAAAGTTCACCCAGTATTTCATATAGCCAACCTCAAGAAGTGTTTAGCAGACGAGAACCTTCATGTTCCTCTCGAGGATATCCAAATCGACGAGACAATGCAATTTATCGAGAAACCCTTGGAAATTGCCGACCGAAAGGAAAAGCAACTCAAAAGAAGTCGCATTCCCCTGGTCAAGGTCAGGTGGCAGTCAGCACGTGGACCCGAGTATACATGGGAGCGTGAGGATCAAATGCGTACCAAATACCCGCAGCTTTTCTCTTAAGGTACTTTCCTCTTAAATTTCGGGACGAAATTTACTAAAGTAGGGGAGACTGTGACATCCGCCTAAAATGGATTCGGTTCAACCCAACCCAATTGGAAATTTAATAAACCCTACTCAAGATTACTTGACGCTAATAGGATCAAAACTCATACAATACGATATAAATTGACGTTAATAGCAATATAGCGTAGTATAACGTTATAACTATAATCAAATTAAATTATGATACCATATTAAAATAAAATCAAAGTATGATGCTCTAATTAAATTAAAAGAATCAAACTTGAATGCTATAATTAAACTTCAAATCAAAGTAGATTGTTATAATCAAATAATAACCTATTTTTTTTATAAAACTTTATTTTTATAAACTCTACATTAAATTTTATAAAATTCTTATATTAATTAGTGTATTACATAGAGATGGTTGTGCTAGTGGGAAATTATGAAGACCACCAAAAGCCAAAAGTTATTCCCATGGTCTCCCACTCACACCTCCCATCATCTTTCCTTTCATTTTTCTCCCAACACATTATTCTCATCACCACTCAAACCCTCTCTATTCTTTCTCTCACTCTCAATCTCGAAATTCTTCCAAGAAATATCAATTTTCCAGCCAAGAACAATCCCTCATACTCAAATCTCCATCCCTCTTGAAGCATTCATCAATGTATGTTGTTAAAAGTTTCAAATTCATTAATGAAACAAATTAAATCCACCAAAATATCTAAAACTCATTTTATATATAAACCTGATTTTTCTCAGAATCCCATCAATAAAATAAGAAGTTCTGGAAATTTTCAGAAAATAACTTATTTTTATTGAATTACTATAATTATTGCAATATAATAAGGCAATAATTCACATAAAATACTTTTTACTGTCAATAAATTCTGGAAAAATTCTGAAATGACCCATATATTGATTAAAGTGGATTTATGAAGTTTCATTCATTTATATTACTGTTTTATGCTTATTGTGTATTTTATTTTGTTATAGATAAATAAATAGCAAAATATCGTTATTTAGGTCCAAAATTAGATGTTATATTTTTCGCACATTATTAACATTATAAAGACTCCATAAAAAAATTTACATAATTTTTTAAGAATGTTTGCTTAATTTTCCTGATTTAATGATTGTTTAATGGTTTAAATTGATAATAAATACCTACACATGTCCATAAATTATAAAACCTTATCAGAATGTCACATATAACATAATAATCATAAATAAAAATTTTGATGAATTTCCCTTAATCGTTTTGCTATTATTTATGATTTTAATGATTAATTAATAATGAAACATATAAAAAATACTTCCCATAGTGAAAAATGTCCAAACCCTTAAAATAGGCTCTATATAATGTTAGAAAACTATGGTTAATTTCCCAGAATTGTTGGGGTTCATTTATTATTTTTCCTAGATTTTGTTGTTGTTTAATCATTAAAGTATTAAATAAATACTAAAACAGTTCAGAAAAACATGTAAATTTTACAGTAATTACTATTTGATGAATTAATGATTTACTAATAATTTCATAAATTTTCAATACTGTTTACTATTTAAAACCATTTTCTGAAGTATTTAAGCATGTAAAAATGCATATTAATGACTATTCAATATAAATAATTGTTAAAATCTGTAAATACTTATGATTGGTCAAATTATTATTTTAATAAGAAATTATTAAAATCTTTCCTAAATTGAAAATATAAATTAATTATGCAAAGTAATTAATTCAATTTAAAATTCATTTAACAAATAAATACCTTAATATTCAAATCAAAATGGATTATTGTTAATTCATCTAATATAAGAATATGTGTCTAATTATTTTTATTAATATTCCATTCCCGTTTAGCAGTTCCTAAACCAAAACTATTAATTATATTAGGTTCTACGACATTTTGACCCGGGCCGTCTATCGTACGACACGCGTATTCCGTTTGGACTAAAGTGAGTAATCTACCCCATATTTTATAATTTTCAATACTTTTGGGGTGTATCATGTGGTTTTAATATGTTCCAACTTCATTTTATTATTTTTTCACCATTGAGACATTGTTGGGACATTTATATGTGAATCATTATTTGTATAATTATTGTTTATTTACGCTACATGTACTTGTAGTGCATTACCATTCTTAGTCTAATCTCCATGACTATGCCCGTATTCTTGAGGTACGTTATGGACAATAATAGCGCTATTGGGTTGACCACCCCGCCTTGGGACGCTAAGGTGATTGATTGCACGTGGTTGAGTGTGTATGATGATTAGATGCTCCATCCTATATATATATATATATATATATATATATATATATATATATATATATATATATATATATATATATATATATATATATATATATATATATATATATATATATATATATATATATATATATATATATATATATATATATATATATATATATATATATATATAGGGTGAGGACTTATTGTTGTTGTTATCATTTGTTAATCAATTTTTGATTTATAAATTGTTATCTCAATAACACTTGCTTGCCAACTTCAAAAGAAAACAAATTTCAAATTATTCAAACTCACAATTTTCTTTAATAAAATTAGATTACTCACCAACTCTCGTAGTTGACCTGTTTTTACCCATGATGCAGATTTGAAGAATGAAGTTGATGAAAAGTAGGGTTTACCTTAGAAACCCACAAGACTATTTAAATTTGATGTAATAAATGTTATTGTATTTTGATTTGTATTTGTATGATGTGGATCTTGTTTGCATACTTAGTACTTAATTGAATCTAATCATATTATAACATAGTTGTCATGAGACTTTGAACAATATATCACGCCTTGATCGATTCCGCCAAGGATCGGGGTGTGACAGATTGGTATCAGAGCCCTTGACTATAGGGAATTAGGTTAATTGCCTTGACCTAGTCTATAGCCTCTAGGGTCCTCTCGTATGCTAGTTTATAAAATGCACACACAACTGCATGCAATTCGCACTTAGAAAATCCTAGGAATACCTTTGTGTGCTAATTGCTCCCTTATGTGCTTACGTATTTTTCCCGACACTTATATGTGTGCATACACTTGTGAATTTTCTTTTCTTTCTCTTAAAATCACACACATACTCAAATGGTTTCAAAATAAAAATTTATATACATATATATTCCTTAGAGCTAATAGGAAATTAAAAGTCATCCACTCTAGTTGGGTAGGATCAAAGTAATGGACGCGTAGCAACTGGAAGGGGGAGGTGCCGGTAGCCCGAAAGTCCTGACTAGGTAAGCATTCGTATACATCCCAATCAACCGAGGGACCAGTTTGCTTACTTGGGGACCAAAGGTGAGAGTTCCCAAACCTATAGGCCAAAACGCGTCATTCACATTACTTTTGAGCCATCAAAATACCCGACCTTATCAAACGTATCCGAAAGGATACACTCCAAAATGGTCAACTCATTGGACTATTAAGTTCCCTAATGGGCCTTGAAATGGGAAAAACATGTGAAAACTTAGTATTGTGGGGGCCCACGCAATTGCTACATGCTTCACATTTAGTACCCATGGAAAGCCCAAAAGGTGCCCAACACTCCTAACAATGGCCCAACAAGTGTTTTACAATCATTTTACCCAACAATGTCTACAAACTTAATTTCCATAATCAATTTACAAATAACTCACAAGTCCATATGCGTGTTTCTCGTAGATGGCATTACGACCCCCATACGCTGCTCGCAACAACCGAAGGCTAGCCGCCCTTATCGCCAAGGAGGTAGCAAACGTCATCCCAACAATTGCAACCCAACTTCAAGATCTTCAGCCGCAAGCTCCAGCAACCACTCCTCGTTGCTCGTTTAAGCACTTTCGTAACTGCAATCCGCCTTATATCAAAGGCATCGATGGTGCCACCGCACTCCTTACATGGATCGAAGAAATGGAGAGTACTTTCATACATAGCGAGTGTCCTGAGGACCTGATGGTCCGTCACGCCACAGGGTGCCTCCAAGGTCATGCTCTTACCTGGTGGAACCTAGAAAAACGGGCAAAAGGAGAGGCTGTTGCCTTGGGAATGACATGGTCAACACTAAAGGAACGCATGATGGAGAAGTTCTGCCCTGACAGCGAATTGCAAACTCTCGAGGAGGAATTCTGGAATCTGAAACAGGTGGGAGGGGACAACGCGACCTACACAAATAGATTCCATGATCTCTCAAGACTCCTACCTCACATGGTTCAACCTATGAAAACTGCAATACGCCGCTACATCAAAGGGTTACCGCGCCAGATCCGTGATTCGGTGACCAGCAGCAGGCCATCTACCCTGGAATCCGCTATTGAAATAGCAGGTCAAGTCAACAAGGACAATGTGAACGATGGTGTCCTCCCACGCAAGGGTTTAAAGATGGCAACTGAAAAGCCGACCCTTGAGACTCCCCTAATTGTCAAGTCCGAGTCATCACACCGACACGACAAAAAGAAGCGGAAAAGCCATCACCACAATCATGCTGTTATTACCCCTGCCACTGCTATCACCCAAGTCACCCCACAAGCCCAACCAAACAAAAAGCCGTATACTGGACCTCACCCCCTCTATAACCACTGTAACTATCACCATATGACCACCAGCCCGTGTCGCCTTTGTACGACTTGTGGTCGCTATGGCCACTTGGCGGACACATGTCATGCACCAAAAACTCAACGACCATTCGCTCTACCCTCAAATCAGCAAACACAAACCCGGTATCCAACTGGAACATGCTTCAATTGTGGTGACCCCACCCATTTCAGAAACGCGTGTCCTAGGCTAGTCAATATCATCAACACTCAAGCCCAGGCAAATCCAACAATGCAGGTTCCAGCTCCCAAAGGCCGAGCCTTTGTCATTACCGCAACCCAAGCACAAACCAATAATAAGGTCGTAAATGGTACGTTTCTCATAAATGACTGCTACGCTTCAGTACTTTTTGATTCAGGTGCCGATAAAAGTTTTGTGTCTGTGGAATTTGAGCCCATACTTCACACACCTCGCACGATTCTTGATGAGTACTTTACCGTAGAAGTCGCCAATGGAAAATACATTTCACTCAATGCAGTCATCCAAGATTGCACTTTCGATTTTAGCGGTCATAAATTTTCCGTCAATTTAGTTCCTATGGAACTTGGTAGTTTCGACATCATCGTGGGAATGGATTGGCTATCCCAAAACCATGCTGAAATAGTATGTTACGAGAAGTTCATTCGTATTCCTCTTGCCGACGGTCAAAGTCTTCGTATTTATGGCGAGACTCATTCGAAAAAGCTTAGTCTTATGTCATGTACTCAAGCTCGATCATATCTACGTAAAGAATACATGGCTTTCTTAGCCCATGTGGTGGAAACAAAGGTCACAGAAAAGAAGATCGAAGATATTCCGATTGTACGAGACTTTCCCGACATCTTTCCTGATGACGTATCTGGACTCCCTCCAGTACGTGAGCTAGAGTTCCGCATCGATCTCGTTCCTGAAGCTGCTCCCATAGCCAAGTCTCCATATCGGTTGGCTCCAACCAAGATGCAAGAATTGGCAAGTCAGCTCCAAGAATTAATTGATAAGGGATTTGTCCGCCCTAGTACTTCACCCTGGGGAGCCCCGGTTCTCTTCATCAAAAAGAAAGATGGTTCGTTTCGTATGTGTATCGATTATCGGGAGTTAAATAAATTGACCATCAAGAACCGATATCCGTTACCTCGGATCGACGACCTTTTTGATCAGCTTTAAGGAGCTTCATGCTTCTCAAAAATCGACCTCCGCTCGGGTTATCACCAACTTCGAGTATAGGAAGAAGACATTCCCAAAACCGCTTTCCAAACCCGCTATGGTCATTACGAGTTCACCGTTATGCCTTTTGGCCTAACGAATGCCCCTGCCGCATTCATGGACTTGATGAATCGAGTATTTAAACCTTATCTCGACCGTTTTGTTATCGTCTTTATTGATGACATCCTCATTTACTCCAAGACAAAGGCAGACCATGAAAGACACCTTCGTCTAACTCTCCAAACATAAGGAAATCAGCTCTATGCCAAATTTTCGAAATGCGTGTTTTGGTTAAATGAGGTACAATTCCTCGGTCATATTGTAAGTGACAAGGGTATTTTAGTCGACCCCGCAAAAGTTGAAGCAGTCAAGAATTGGAAAGCCCCACGTACCCCCAAGGAAATTCGGTCCTTCCTCGGTTTAGCCGGCTATTACCGGCGTTTCATTTCAAATTTCTCAAAGATCGCTTTACCGCTTACTTCTCTCACTTGCAAGGGTACGCCATTTGATTGGGGACCCAAGCAGGAAGACGCTTTCCAAACCCTTAAACAAAGGTTGTGTGACGCTCCGATTCTTACACTCCCTGAAGGATCCGAAGATTTCGTGGTATATTGCGATGCCTCCAATCTCGGTCTAGGTTGTGTTTTGATGCAAAGGGGAAAGGTTATAGCTTACGCATCGTGACAACTCAAAATCCACGAAAGGAATTATACGACTCATGATTTGGAGCTCGGTGTCGTGGTTTTCGCTCTTAAAATTTGGAGGCATTACCTTTACGGCACTAAATGCGTAATTTTCACCGACCATAAGAGCTTGCAACATATTCTTAATCAAAAGGAACTCAATATGAGGCAAACACGATGGGTCGAACTCCTAAATGATTACGAGTGTGAAATACGCTATCATACGGGCAAGGCGAACGTCGTAGCCGATGCGTTAAGCCGAAAAGAACATGCCAAAGCATTTCATTTAATATGTTCTCCTATCTTGTCCAATCTCAGCGACCGAATTCGAGGAGCCCAACACTCGGTAATTACCGAAAATGACATGCCTACGGGAATTGATGGGGAGTTGGAATCTAAATCTGATGGTATTTTCTATTATCAAGATCGCATCTGGATCCCAGATCACGACAATCTTCGTACATTCCTGATGGAAGAAATCCATAAAACTCGATATTCCATTCATCCGGGCGCTGACAAGATGTATCATGGCTTGAGAACCAATTATTGGTGGTCGGGAATGAAAAAGGATATTGCTTTATTCGTAGCCAAATGTCTTACATGTTCCAGGGTCAAAGCAGAACATCAACGACCCTCTGGACTATTGGTCCAACCGGTAATCCCCGAGTGGAAATGGGAAGCGATCACCATGGATTTCGTAACCAAACTTCCCCGTACCATAAAGGGACATGACAGCATTTGGGTAATCGTTGACCGTTTGACTAAATCTGCTCACTTCCTTCCCATCCGTGAACATTTCAAGGTCGAACAACTTGCTCGGATTTACATCGACGAGATAGTTAGTCGGCATGGCATCCCTCTCAGCATCATTTCAGATCGTGATGGGAGATTTCTCTCTCGGTTCTGGCAATCACTTTAAGAAGCCATGGGAACCCGCCTCGATCTAAGTACCGCCTATCATCCTCAGACTGATGGTCAATCTGAGAGGACAATTCAAACACTCGAAGATATGTTGAGGGCGTGTGTCTTAGATTTCGGAGGAAACTGGGACTCTCATTTACCGTTGGTGGAATTCTCCTATAATAACAGTTATCATTCTAGCATCGGGATGCCACCATTTGAGGCATTGTATGGCCGTAAATGCCGATCTCATATTTGCTGGCATGAAATTGGCGAGTCCCGCGTAATTCGCGCAACAGTGGATTCTCCAATCGTTGGTCCTGAGCTTATCCAGGAAACAACCGACAAAATCACTCAGATTCGCAATAACCTTCTCACAGCTCGTTTCCGACAAAAGAGTTATGCCGACAAGCGACGCAAACCGCTTGAATTTACCGTGGGTGACATGGTCATGTTAAAAGTGTCCCCATGGAAAGGTGTGGTTCGATTTGGACGCAAGGGTAAATTGGCACCCCGCTACGTAGGGCCGTTTAAGATACTGAAAAGGATCGGACCAGTAGCCTACGAGTTGGATCTACCAACATAACTTAATAAAGTTCACCCAGTATTTCATATAGCCAACCTCAAGAAGTGTTTAGCAGACGAGAACCTTCATGTTCCTCTCGAGGATATCCAAATCGACGAGACAATGCAATTTATCGAGAAACCCTTGGAAATTGCCGACCGAAAGGAAAAGCAACTCAAAAGAAGTCGCATTCCCCTGGTCAAGGTCAGGTGGCAGTCAGCACGTGGACCCGAGTATACATGGGAGCGTGAGGATCAAATGCGTACCAAATACCCGCAGCTTTTCTCTTAAGGTACTTTCCTCTTAAATTTCGGGACGAAATTTACTAAAGTAGGGGAGACTGTGACATCCGCCTAAAATGGATTCGGTTCAACCCAACCCAATTGGAAATTTAATAAACCCTACTCAAGATTACTTGACGCTAATAGGATCAAAACCCATACAATACGATATAAATTGACGTTAATAGCAATATAGCATAGTATAACGTTATAACTATAATCAAATTAAATTATGATACCATATTAAAATAATATCAAAGTATGATGCTCTAATTAAATTAAAAGAATCAAACTTGAATGCTATAATTAAACTTCAAATCAAAGTAGATTGTTATAATCAAATAATAACCTATTTTTTTTATAAAACTCTATTTTTATAAACTCTACATTAAATTTTATAAAATTTTTATATTAATTAGTGTATTACATAGAGATGGTTGTACTAGTGGGAAATTATGAAGACCACCAAAAGCCAAAAGTTATTCCCATGGTCTCCCACTCACACCTCCCATCATCTTTCCTTTCATTTTTCTCCCAACACATTATTCTCATCACCACTCAAACCCTCTCTATTCTTTCTCTCGCTCTCAATCTCGAAATTCTTCCAAGAAATATCAATTTTCCAGCCAAGAACAATCCCTCATACTCAAATCTCCATCCCTCTTGAAGCATTCATCAAGGTATGTTGTTAAAAGTTTCAAATTCATTAATGAAACAAATTAAATCCACCAAAATATCTAAAACTAATTTTATATATAAACCTGATTTTTCTCAGAATCCCATCAATAAAATAAGAAGTTCTGGAAATTTTCAGAAAATAACTTATTTTTATTGAATTACTATAATTATTGCAATATAATAGGGCAATAATTCACATAAAATACTTTTTCTATCAATAAATTCTGGAAAAATTCTGGAATGACCCATATATTGATAAACGTGGATTTATGAAGTTTCATTCATTTATATTACTGTTTTATGCTTATTGTGTATTTTATTTTGTTATAGATAAATAAATAGCAAAATATCGTTATTTAGGTCCAAAATTAGATGTTATATTTTTCGCACCTTATTAACATTATAAAGACTCCATGAACAAATTTACATAATTTGTTAAGAATGTTTGCTTAATTTTCCTGATTTAATGATTGTTTAATGGTTTAAATTGATAATAAAAACCTACACATGTCCAAAAATTATAAAACCTTATCAGAATGTCACATATAACATAATAATCATAAATAAAAATTTTGATGAATTTCCCTTAATCGTTTTGCTATTATTTATGATTTTAATGATTAATTAATAATGAAACATATAAAAAATACTTCCCATAGTCAAAAATGTCCAAAACCCTTAAAATAGGCTCTATATAATGTTAGAAAAATATGGTTAATTTCCCAGAATTGTTGGGGTTCATTTATTATTTTTCCTAGATTTTGTTGTTGTTTAATCATTAAAGTATTAAATAAATACTAAAACAGTTCAGAAAAATATGAACATTTTACAGTAATTACTATGTTATGAATTAATGGTTTACTAATAATTTCAGAAATTTTCAATACTGTTTACTATTTAAAACCATTTTCCTAAGTATTTAAGCATGTAAAAATGCATTTTAATGATTATTCAATATAAATAATTGTTAAAATCTGTAAATACTTATGATTGGGCAAGTTATTATTTTAATAAGAAATTATTAAAATCTTTCCTAAATTGAAAATATAAATTAATTATGCAAAGTAATTAATTCAATTTAAAATTCATTTAACAAATAAATACCTTAATATTCAAATCAAAATGGATTATTGTTAATTCATCTAATATAAGAATATGTGTCTAATTATTTTTATTAATATTCCATTCCCGTTTAGCAGTTCCTAAACCAAAACTATTAATTATATTAGGTTTTACGACATTTTGACCCGGGCCGTCTATCGTACGACACGCGTATTCCGTTTGGACTAAAGTGAGTAATCTACCCCATATTTTATAATTTTCAATACTTTTGGGGTGTATCATGTGGTTTTAATATGTTCCAACTTCATTTTATTATTTTTTCACCATTGAGACATTGTTGGGACATTTATATGTGAATCATTATTTGTATAATTATTGTTTGTTTACGCTACATGTACTTGTAGTGCATTACCATTGTTAGTCTAATCTCCATGACTATGCCCGTATTCTTGAGGTACGTTATGGACAATAATAGCGCTATTGGGTTGACCACCCCGCCTTGGGACGCTAAGGTGATTGATTGCACGTGGTTGAGTGTGTATGATGATTAGATGCTCCATCCTATATATATACATATATATATATGTATATATAGGGTGAGGACTTATTGTTGTTGTTATCATTTGTTAATCAATTTTTGATTTATAAACTCTTATCTCAATAACACTTGCTTGCCAACTTCAAAAGAAAACAAATTTCAAATTATTCAAACTCACAATTTTCTTTAATAAAACTAGATTACTCACCAACTCTCGTAGTTGACCTGTTTTTACCCATGATGCAGATTTGAAGAATGAAGTTGATGAAAAGTAGGGTTTACCTTAGAAACCCACAAGACTATTTAAATTTGGTGTAATAAATGTTATTGTATTTTGATTTGTATTTGTATGCTGTGGATCTTGTTTGCATACTTAGTACTTAATTGAATCTAATCATATTATAACATAGTTGTCATGAGACTTTGAACAATATATCACGCCTTGATCGATTCCGCCAAGGATCGGGGTGTGACAGATTGGTATCAGAGCCCTTGACTATAGGGAATTAGGTTAATTGCCTTGACCTAGTCTATAGCCTCTAGGGTCCTCTCGTATGCTAGTTTATAAAATGCACACACAACTGCATGCAATTCGCACTTAGAAAATCCTAGGAATACCTTTGTATGCTAATTGCTCCCTTATGTGCTTACGTATTTTTCCCGACACTTATATGTGTGCATACACTTGTGAATTTTCTTTTCTTTCTCTTAAAATCACACACATACTCAAATGGTTTCAAAATAAAAATTTATATACATATATATTCCTTAGAGCTAATAGGAAATTAAAAGTCATCCACTCTAGTTGGGTAGGATCAAAGTAATGGACGCGTAGTAACTGGAAGGGGGAGGTGCCGGTAGCCCGAAAGTCCTGACTAGGTAAGCATTCGTATACATCACAATCAACCGAGGGACCAGTTTGCTTACCTGGGGACCAAAGGCGAGAGTTCCCAAACCTATAGGCCAAAGCGCGTCATTCACATTACTTTTGAGCCATCAAAATACCCGACCTTATCAAACGTATCCGAAAGGATACACTCCAATATGGCCAACTCATTGGACTATTAAGTTCCCTAATGGGCCTTGAAATGGGAAAACATGTGAAAACTTAGTATTGTGGGGGCCCACGCAATTGCTACATGCTTCACATTTAGTACCCATGGAAAGCCCAAAAGGTGCCCAACACTCCTAACAATGGCCCAACAAGTGTTTTACAATCATTTTACCCAACAATGTCTACAAACTTAATTTCCATAATCAATTTACAAATAACTCACAAGTCCATATGTGTGTTTCTCGTAGATGGCATTACGACCCCCATACGCTGCTCGCAACAACCGAAGGCTAGCCGCCCTTAGCGCCAAGGAGGTAGCAAACGTCATCCCAACAATTGCAACCCAACTTCAAGATCTTCAGCCGCAAGCTCCAACAACCACTCCTCGTTGCTCGTTTAAGCACTTTCGTAACTGCAATCCGCCTTACTTCAAAGGCATCGATGGTGCCACCGCACTCCTTACATGGATCGAAGAAATGGAGAGTACTTTCATCCATAGCGAGTGTCCTGAGGACCTGATGGTCCGTCACGCCACAGGGTGCCTCCAAGGTCATGCTCTTACCTGGTGGAACCTAGAAAAACGGGCAAAAGGAGAGGCTGTTGCCTTGGGAATGACCTGGTCAACACTAAAGGAACGCATGATGGAGAAGTTCTGCCCTGACAGCGAATTGCAAACTCTCGAGGAGGAATTCTGGAATCTGAAACAGGTGGGAGGCGACAACGCGACCTACACAAATAGATTCCATGATCTCTCAAGACTCCTACCTCACATGGTTCAACCTATGAAAACTGCAATACGCCGCTACATCAAAGGGTTACCGCGCCAGATCCGTGATTCGGTGACCAGCAGCAGGCCATCTACCCTGGAATCCGCTATTGAAATAGCAGGTCAACTCAACGAGGACAATATGAACGATGGTGTCCTCCCACGCAAGGGTTTAAAGATGGCAACTGAAAAGCCGACCCTTGAGACTCCCCTAATTGTCAAGTCCGAGTCCTCACACCGACACAACAAAAAGAAGCGGAAAAGCCATCACCACAACCATGCTGTTATTACCCCTGCCACTCCTATCACCCAAGTCACCCCACAAGCCCAACCAAACAAAAAGCCGTATACTGGACCTCACCCCCTCTGTAACCACTGTAACTATCACCATATGACCACCAGCCCGTGTCGCCTTTGTACGACTTGTGGTCGCTATGGCCACTTGGCGGACACATGTCGTGCACCAAAAAACTCAACTACCATTCGCTCTACCCTCAAATCAGCAAACACAAACCCGGTATCCAACTGGAACATGCTTCAATTGTGGTGACCCCACCCATTTCAGAAACGCGTGTCCTAGGCTAGTCAATATCATCAACACTCAAGCCCAGGCAAATCCAACAATGCAGGTTCCAGCTCCCAAAGGCCGAGCCTTTGTCATTACCGCAACCCAAGCACAAACCAATAATAAGGTCGTAAATGGTACGTTTCTCATAAATGACTGCTACGCTTCAGTACTTTTTGATTCAGGTGCCGATAAAAGTTTTGTGTCTTTGGAATTTGAGCCCATACTTCACACACCTCGCACGATTCTTGATGAGTACTTTACCGTAGAAGTCGCCAATGGAAAATACGTTTCACTCAATGCAGTCATCCAAGATTGCACTTTCGATTTTAGCGGTCATAAATTTTCCGTCAATTTAGTTCCTATGGAACTTGGTAGTTTCGACATCATCGTGGGAATGGATTGGCTATCCCAAAACCATGCTGAAATAGTATGTTACGAGAAGTTCATTCGTATTCCTCTTGCCGACGGTCAAAGTCTTCGTATTTATGGCGAGACTCATTCGAAAAAGCTTAGTCTTATGTCATGTACTCAAGCTCGATCATATCTACGTAAAGAATACATGGCTTTCTTAGCCCATGTGGTGGAAACAAAGGTCACAGAAAAGAAGATCGAAGATATTCCGATTGTACGAGACTTTCCCGACATCTTTCCCGATGACGTATCTGGACTCCCTCCAGTACGTGAGCTAGAGTTCCGCATCGATCTCGTTCCTGAAGCTGCTCCCATAGCCAAGTCTCCATATCGGTTGGCTCCAACCGAGATGCAAGAATTGGCAAGTCAGCTCCAAGAATTAACTGATAAGGGATTTGTCTGCCCTAGTACTTCACCCTTAGGAGCCCCGGTTCTCTTCATCAAAAAGAAAGATGGTTCTTTTCGTATGTGTATCGATTATCAGGAGTTAAATAAATTGACCATCAAGAACCGATATCTGTTACCTCGGATCGACGACCTTTTTGATCAGCTTCAAGGAGCTTCATGCTTCTCAAAAATCGACCTCCGCTCAGGTTATCACCAACTTCGAGTACAGGAAGAAGACATTCCCAAAACCGCTTTCCGAACCCGCTATGGTCATTACGAGTTCACCGTTATGCCTTTTGGCCTAACGAATGCCCCTGCCGCATTCATGGACTTGATGAATCGAGTATTTAAACCTTATCTCGACCGTTTTGTTATCGTCTTTATTGATGACATCCTCATTTACTCCAATACAAAGGCAGACCATGAAAGACACCTTCATCTAACTCTCCAAACATAAGGAAATCAGCTCTATGCCAAATTTTCGAAATGCGAGTTTTGGTTAAATGAGGTACAATTCCTCGGTCATATTGTAAGTGACAAGGGTATTTTAGTCGACCCCGCAAAAGTTGAAGCAGTCAAGAATTGGAAAGCCCCACGTACCCCCAAGGAAATTTGGTCCTTCCTCGGTTTAGCCGGCTATTAACGGCGTTTCATTTCAAATTTCTCAAAGATCGCTTTACCGCTTACTTCTCTCACTTGCAAGGGTACGCCATTTGATTGGGGACCCAAGCAGGAAGACGCTTTCCAAACCCTTAAACAAAGGTTGTATGACGCTCCGATTCTTACACTCCCTGAAGGATCCGAAGATTTCGTGGTATATTGCGATGCCTCCAATCTCGGTCTAGGTTGTGTTTTGATGCAAAGGGGAAAGGTTATAGCTTACGCATCGCGACAACTCAAAATCCACGAAAGGAATTATACGACTCATGATTTGGAGCTCGGTGCCGTGGTTTTCGCTCTTAAAATTTGGAGGCATTACCTTTACGGCACTAAATGCGTAATTTTCACCGACCATAAGAGCTTGCAACATATTCTTAATCAAAAGGAACTCAATATGAGGCAAACACGATGGGTCGAACTCCTAAATGATTACGAGTGTGAAATACGCTATCATCCGGGCAAGGCGAACGTCGTAGCCGACGTGTTAAGCCGAAAAGAACATGCCAAAGCATTTCATTTAATATGTTCTCCTATCTTGTCCAATCTCAGCGACCGAATTCGAGGAGCCCAACACTCGGCAATTACCGAAAATGACATGCCCACGGGAATTGATGGGGAGTTGGAATCTAAATCTGATGGTATTTTCTATTATCAAGATCGCATCTGGATCCCAGATCGCGACAATCTTCGTACATTCCTGATGGAAGAAATCCATAAAACTCGATATTCCATTCATCCGGGCGCTGACAAGATGTATCATGGCTTGAGAACCAATTATTGGTGGTCGGGAATGAAAAAGGATATTGCTTTATTCGTAGCCAAATGTCTTACATGTTCCAGGGTCAAAGCAGAACATCAACGACCCTCTGGACTATTGGTCCAACCGGTAATCCCCGAGTGGAAATGGGAAGCGATCACCATGGATTTCGTAACCAAACTTCCACGTACCACAAAGGGACATGACAGCATTTGGGTAATCGTTGACCGTTTGACTAAATCTGCTCACTTCCTTCCCATCCGTGAACATTTCAAGGTCGAACAACTTGCTCGGATTTACATCGACGAGATAGTTAGTCGGCATGGCATCCCTCTCAGCATCATTTCAGATCGTGATGGGAGATTTCTCTCTCGGTTCTGGCAATCACTTCAAGAAGCCATGGGAACCCGCCTCGATCTAAGTACCGCCTATCATCCTCAGACTGATGGTCAATCTGAGAGGACAATTCAAACACTCGAAGATATGTTGAGGGCGTGTGTCTTAGATTTCGGAGGAAACTGGGACTCTCATTTACCGTTGGTGGAATTCTCCTATAATAACAGTTATCATTCTAGCATCGGGATGCCACCATTTGAGGCATTGTATGGCCGTAAATGCCGATCTCATATTTGCTGGCATGAAATTGGCGAGTCCCGCGTAATTCGCGCAACAGTGGATTCTCCAATCGTTGGTCCTGAGCTTATCCAGGAAACAACCGACAAAATCACTCAGATTCGCAATAACCTTCTCACAGCTCGTTTCCGACAAAAGAGTTATGCCGGCAAGCGACGCAAACCGCTTGAATTTACCGTGGGTGACATGGTCATGTTAAAAGTGTCCCCATGGAAAGGTGTGGTTCGATTTGGACGCAAGGGTAAATTGGCACCCCGCTACGTAGGGCCGTTTAAGATCCTGAAAAGGATCGGACCAGTAGCCTACGAGTTGGATCTACCAACATAACTTAATAAAGTTCACCCAGTATTTCATATAGCCAACCTCAAGAAGTGTTTAGCAGACGAGAACCTTCATGTTCCTCTCGAGGATATCCAAATCGACGAGACAATGCAATTTATCGAGAAACCCTTGGAAATTGCCGACCGAAAGGAAAAGCAACTCAAAAGAAGTCGCATTCCCCTGGTCAAGGTCAGGTGGCAGTCAGCACGTGGACCCGAGTATACATGGGAGCGTGAGGATCAAATGCGTACCAAATACCCGCAGCTTTTCTCTTAAGGTACTTTCCTCTTAAATTTCGGGACGAAATTTACTAAAGTAGGGGAGACTGTGACATCCGCCTAAAATGGATTCGGTTCAACCCAACCCAATTGGAAATTTAATAAACCCTACTCAAGATTACTTGACGCTAATAGGATCAAAACCCATACAATACGATATAAATTGACGTTAATAGCAATATAGCATAGTATAACGTTATAACTATAATCAAATTAAATTATGATACCATATTAAAATAATATCAAAGTATGATGCTCTAATTAAATTAAAAGAATCAAACTTGAATGCTATAATTAAACTTCAAATCAAGGTAGATTGTTATAATCAAATAATAACCTATTTTTTTTATAAAACTCTATTTTTATAAACTCTACATTAAATTTTATAAAATTCTTATATTAATTAGTGTATTACATAGAGATGGTTGTGCTAGTGGGAAATTATGAAGACCACCAAAAGCCAAAAGTTATTCCCATGGTCTCCCACTCACACCTCCCATCATCTTTCCTTTCATTTTTCTCCCAACACATTATTCTCATCACCACTCAAACCCTCTCTATTCTTTCTCTCACTCTCAATCTCGAAATTCTTCCAAGAAATATCAATTTTCCAGCCAAGAACAATCCCTCATACTCAAATCTCCATCCCTCTTGAAGCATTCATCAAGGTATGTTGTTAAAAGTTTCAAATTCATTAATGAAACAAATTAAATCCACCAAAATATCTAAAACTCATTTTATATATAAACCTGATTTTTCTCAGAATCCCATAAATAAAATAAGAAGTTCTGGAAATTTTCAGAAAATAACTTATTTTTATTGAATTACTATAATTATTGCAATATAATAGGGCAATAATTCACATAAAATACTTTTTACTATCAATAAATTCTGGAACATATAAAAACTACTTCCCATAGTCAAAAATGTCCAAAACCCTTAAAATAGGCTCTATATAATGTTAGAAAACTATGGTTAATTTCCCAGAATTGTTGGGGTTCATTTATTATTTTTCCTAGATTTTGTTGTTGTTTAATCATTAAAGTATTAAATAAATACTAAAACAGTTCAGAAAAATATGAAAATTTTACAGTAATTACTATTTTATGAATTAATGATTTACTAATAAATTCAGAAATTTTCAATACTGTTTACTATTTAAAACCATTTTCCTAAGTATTTAAGCATGTAAAAATATATTTTAATGATTATTCAATATAAATAATTGTTAAAATCTGTAAATACTTATGATTGGGCAAGTTATTATTTTAATAAGAAATTATTAAAATCTTTCCTAAATTGAAAATATAAATTAATTATGCAAAGTAATTAATTCAATTTAAAATTCATTTAACAAATAAATACCTTAATATTCAAATCAAAATGGATTATTGTTAATTCATCTAATATAAGAATATGTGTCTAATTATTTTTATTAATATTTCATTCCCGTTTAGCAGTTCCTAAACCAAAACTGTTAATTATATTAGGTTCTACGACATTTTGACCCGGGCCGTCTATCGTACGACACGCGTATTCCGTTTGGACTAAAGTGAGTAATCTACCCCATATTTTATAATTTTCAATACTTTTGGGGTGTATCATGTGGTTTTAATATGTTCCAACTTCATTTTATTATTTTTTCACCATTGAGACATTGTTGGGACATTTATATGTGAATCATTATTTGTATAATTATTGTTTGTTTACGCTACATGTACTTGTAGTGCATTACCATTGTTAGTCTAATCTCCATGACTATGCCCGTATTCTTGAGGTACGTTATGGACAATAATAGCGCTATTGGGTTGACCACCCCGCCTTGGGACGCTAAGGTGATTGATTGCACGTGGTTGAGTGTGTATGATGATTAGATGCTCCATCCTATATATATACATATATATGTATATATAGGGTGAGGACTTATTGTTGTTGTTATCATTTGTTAATCAATTTTTGATTTATAAACTGTTATCTCAATAACACTTGCTTGCCAACTTCAAAAGAAAACAAATTTCAAATTATTCAAACTCACAATTTTCTTTAATAAAACTAGATTACTCACCAACTCTCGTAGTTGACCTGTTTTTACCCATGATGCAGATTTGAAGAATGAAGTTGATGAAAAGTAGGGTTTACCTTAGAAACCCACAAGACTATTTAAATTTGATGTAATAAATGTTAGTGTATTTTGATTTGTATTTGTATGTTGTGGATCTTGTTTGCATACTTAGTACTTAATTGAATCTAATCATATTATAACATAGTTGTCATGAGACTTTGAACAATATATCACGCCTTGATCGATTCCGCCAAGGTGTTGGATTAGGTGTCTAAGCCATGACTAATAATTTGTATTTACCTAATTAATAGAAGCAAAGTCCATTTGGGTTGCCCTCATAGCTGGAGGCTTGGTAGAAAGTTCGGTAGAAAGAGAGGTTGGTTTATTATGAGATTAATAAATCAATAGAAATAAAAGATATGGTTTTTTAATATATTAAAGTGATAATATATTAATTAGAAACTATGTTGATTGATTAATAATTAATCAGAAATTAATTGGATTAATTTATATGGCATTAATTAGATTAATCAGGAGGTCAGGGATTAAAGTCGTACAAATTCAATAGTTGAATTGCGGCGCGCGGCGCGCAAACGATCTGGCCGCGGCGCGCGTACAGATAATCCGGAAAATGGGCTGCGGCTAGGGTTTCTAGCTTTGCCACTTGGTTCCCTATAAATAGGGACCCCTAGACCTCATTATCAGTTGCTCATTTCTATTATTCTCTCTGGAATTTTCGTGACCTTCCTCTGGCTCCCTGGGTGTGATCTCATTTGAGGCAGGACACTTGTGCTGCTTAGCTTCAAGATTAAAACTAAAGGTTAGTTTTTCTGATTTATTCTTATAGTTAATTTTTGTTTGGCCTTTAGGAATTAGTTACATGTTCAAAGTAAGAAAACATAGATCTTTTCTAGGTTGCATGTGAACTTAGGTTTTTAGTTCATGGTTGCGGAAAACCTTTCAGTGGTATCAGAGCATTTGGTTGTTTTCTTATTGAATGGCTGTAATAGTTTTCCTAATTAGGGTTTAAAGTTTATAAATCCTTTTTGGCCTAAATTTCGATTTTAGGGTTTTGGGTTTTTGAAACCCTAGCCCTCTCCCCTTCTTTTTCAATTTTCCTGATTAGGGTTTTAGGAGGTTTTCTATTTTTGGTAACTTTAATTGGTTAATTGAATGGATAACCTTAAACCCGGTTTGTTTGAATTTGATAATTAGGGGTTTAAGATAGGTTTAAATTGATTTGATTAATTTGGAAAAACCTATCTACATTTGAATTAATTTAATTAATTGTTTAATTAAAAGATAATTCAAGGGATTTAATTTAATTTTGATTTAATTGTTAAATTTCGAAAATTAAAGGATAAATCCTAAAATATTTTAAAAGGTTTAAAATATCTAGATTTAATTAATTTAATTAATAGTTTAATTATAAGATAAATTAAATCAAATTAAAGGTTTAATTAATTTGAAATTTAATAGTTAAATTTCAGGAAATTAAAAGATAAACCAGAAATATTTTAAAAGATTTAAAATACATCTTATATATATTATTAAAGGTTAATACTATATGTATAAGATAAATTGGTTAGTCAAATCATTAGTAGGCCTCATTCACGAAGCTGGTCTATAAAGTGGGTATAAGGAGACTGCCTATAAAATGGCGGTCTAATGGGTGTTCACTCTCACCCACCGCTCGCCTGATCAGTGGAGGGTCGTTAGCCGAACAGTTTTGATAGGACCGCTTAATCATTAAAAGTATAATGATCAAAGTACTAGAACCCGTACAAGAATTCCCAATCTAGTTACTTTAAAAAAAATGTGAATTTGATGCTAACCCATGAAATTGCACATTGCACTTTATGAAACGTTGGTGGAGCGTGTGTGGGTTACCGGCACACCAATGGGGGTTCATAAAGAGTGGCAATGGGTTTCTCGGGTGTTATCATTGTTGATGGAGCGTGTGTGGTTAACCGACACATCAATTTGAGATGATAATGGACCCCGAGAGTACTAATTTGCATGGTTATTCACACCCGGTTTGTGATCCTCGGCATCCCAGTCACAAACGGTGGGGCATATCCGAGATTAAACATGCCATTGAACAGTTCAATGAATCTCACAGATCTAGGAATTTCATAAGACTGAAATTGCTAAAAGTTATCTACCTTAATGACCACTGTGTTGTGACTACGGCATCCCTCTTCACAGCATAGTTGGGGTATTTTGGATCCTAGCCTTGTTAAATAATATATATTGGGTAATTATTTAAAAGGATGAATTAAATGAATAAATTCAAATTTTATATATGTCTGAAGAAAGTGTCATTCTCCTCCTTCACCCATTTCTGAGAGCTTCAGAAAGCACCTGTTAAATATGGTAAGGCTGACTGGCCTTGACTATATGATATGGTTTTGCAATTAGAGAATAGTTCTTAGTTTTGCTGGCGAACCATATCCGACTGAGTGTCCGCTCCCAAACATGGCATCACACAGCAGCTTGTGATGAGCATGACTCCTTGACTATTGAGTCCAAGGAAGTTCATTGCCTTATGCTATTGATCATTTTCCCCGAGTTCCGAAGGGATTTAGAATTCCTAGGGTCTGATAAGTTAGCACAGCTAGTTCAGGAAAGGTTCTGTGAACTGGTTGAATAAAGGAAACGAACTAGGATCTTCAAAGAGCTTAAAGTTGCAAGCTAGAAGGAAGTAGCACCAGTTTGCGTGTTCCCGAGATTGAGGGATACATAGGCGAACGATATAAAACTGGTTTCCCTTTGGGATCGGGAGTTAAGCATTAGCTCAACTCGCTGATCTGTTCATCCAGATGAATAGAAAGGGTAACCGGATAAGACAATCGTGGAAGTGCATTCAATGTCGACTCTGTATGAATCGTTCATGGAGAAGCATAGTTCCATTGATTCAGCTGCTTCAGGATTGAGTCCAGTATTAAGGTGCATCAAGAAATGATCCGGATCGTCTGGACCGATTGTTCGATGTTTCAAACTGGGAATCCATAAGGTGGGACACAGTCACAGAAAGATTGGAAAAATGCTCCAAAGCCAAACCGTTTGGCAAACTCATAAATATCTTAGAATTCAGAACACCTGATCCTCATTTCCTTGATACAGGATGTGTTTCACACATTTTCTCTGTATGCACGAACTCTAGAGGATGCGGGATGGTGTCGCACAGGAGCATATTCGGATTGGATCTGGAGCTCGTGCGGTTTTTGAGTTAAGCTAGATATTTGTTCTTGTTATTAGTTTATAGATACATATGACATGGATTCACATAGTACATTGTTCGAGGATTTTTTGTGTTTTAATAAAATGTTGATTTTCTTTTGATTGTTTTAATTATCCTCGAAATGTTTGTGTTAATGTGTTAATGGCATAAATGGTAATAACTTGAATGTTGATACATCCAATGGGATTGGATTTGTAAATTGTGTTCTTTATGATTGTTAAAGTGAATTTTATGAGAATCACTTCAACCAAAGGTCCAGTTGGACAGGACTTTGGAATCATTTGACTTAGAGTCACATGATGAATTGAGTGCTTAATGAAATTAATTGTGGCAAGAAAGGAATCGCCCAAAGATCCAATGGATAGGATTTTGGAATCAGTTGACTTGGAGTCAGGTGATGATTGCATGTCTTGAACAATATTAACAAAGTCATAAATTTACATGGAACTGTAAAGGTATTAAGATTTTGAGCAACAGACACATAAGTTACTGTGTATTGTTCGAATCTTCGAACAGAACACGATTAGTTATGCTTCAAAATATTTGCCAAATAGTTTGACAAATATGGCTTCGTTTATCAGAATAAGCGATTGATTGGAATCTTGAAGTGTTCAAAGATTTCAAAGGAAGCATAAGATCAACAGAACCTGAGTAACAACATAGACTGAGAAAATGTTTCACAGTTTATCCTCTTCCAAGAACACTAATGGTTATAATGTGTCTTAGGGAAGATGATGGAGCATTGATCGAAATAATTTTAATCCTCGGTGTATAAGATACACCGGATACATTTCCGACTAATATTTCAATGAATTGAATATTCAACCAGTCAGACCGCAGAAGCCATATTCCGACCACATCTTAGACTAAGTAGGTTATGTTGACACTGTCTGAAATGTAAAGCTGGGATCGTCCCAATAGTACATAGAAAGTCCAGGGTCATGTAGCATTCGTCTGAATCTCATGACAAGCCTGAAACTGATCAGCAATGTCGTTTCATTGGCCACTCCGGTTATCCTTTGAAAGAAGAGTACTTTTAGAAAGAACTCAAGTTCTAAGGAAACAGTGGGAGTAAGAATAATTCTAAATGAGTTCAGGGATTAGCCAAGTGAAAGAACCTTTAGTCACCACTGGGACTTGACCAGGAATTAGATTCCTGTTAAACCTGACATACCCTCTCTTCGCTTGACCAGTAGTTATTGTCACTGTCATAAGGAGTTATGATTTGGGTGATATACCGGGTAGTGGTAAAACACTAAAGATGGTACGGATAAGTAATCCGACTGCTGGAAGCATTGGTGAGCCCAGTTGCTGCCAAATAAGCGAACCTTACCGCGAGACACAGTCTATGTGACAGTTTGATTGATCTTTACAACTGGTCTAGGAACCAGTGGCAGTAATTGAATCATCAAAAAAAGGGAACATAGAAATGTACTTACAGAACATCTGGTTGAATGAGTCATCACTTGGAATCAAGCAATTGATTCTGAGAGAAGCACTCTCAATAGAAGATGTAATCTGAGAGGATTCTGCGTGGCATAGTGTGAGCTGTTAGTGGAGTGTGTGTGGTTTACCGGCACACTAATAGGGACTCACATAGAGCATGCCATTACAAAAGGTACACGGCCCCGGGATTCGTCCCATGGGCATCTCGCAAGAAAGGATATTCGGATTCTCAAAATAGGCCAAAAGGTTTGAATTTTCTGAATAGCCTGAAAGATTTCCTTTAATATGTCGGAAAGGTTTGGATTTCGGTTTCGCAAAATGTGCCATAAGTTCTGGATTTTGTGAATAGTCCGAAAGAGTCATATAACGGTGTCAAAGCCAGTGGGAGTATCGTTGTTATCTGGTATCATTGTATGTAGGTTACATACTGGTTCTAGGAAACGTCTCTTATCATTACAAAGTGTAATGACTTGGTGTTAAGAAACGGTTCGCTATGAAAGACTTTAAGAGATACAACATACTCAGGTGGTTGTGAACATCTATTAGATAGATCAGAATTCTGCCAATATGATCTTGATGAGATTCAAGATGCATAATCCCAGGAATGGAGTTTCCTATCATTGCAAAGTGTAATGAATTGGCATGAAAGAAACAAAGAAGGTGCAGCATACTTACGTAGTTCATAGACATCTATCAGATAGATGAGACTGACAGTATTGACTTAGCCGTTGAGAATATGATCTTGATGGAATTCAAAATGTTTCCGAAAATCACGACACAAGGATTATTGGTAATCTTAGGATTCCAAAAGGATTTGGAATGAGATTACATCAGGTTCCTCGAGCCTCTTGGACAAATCAGAAGTGTTATGAACATATCCTGATGACTTAATGCTTAGAGCATTGTAAGTTGGATTCAGGATATTGCCTGGCTGAGAATACTGAATGGATTTTTTGAACAGACGTGAGAAATCATTGGGAAATGATTAAGGTGATTGATTCGAAAGGGTTTTCAAATCAGTAATTGTTTACACCAGAACGTGGTGCTGTAGGACTTGATGGTTAAAGAATTTCGTTGTTTTTTTTTATGGAGCGCGTGTGGGTCACCGGCACATCATGACACCTCGAAATTGTCTTAGGGTGTAGTCATGTGGACTAAAGACCCAAGAACCATGGGCAGTCACGGTACACATCACCGGAATGGAGTTGTGAGAGAGAATGACAAAATTGACAAATTGAGATATCATCGGAAGAGTATCCGATAGGATCATCTGCAATAAAGTGTATAAGTGTTAGACACTTGGATACATAGAAAGAGTGAAAAGGTCATAGACATAGATATAAAAGGCTTGAATTGAAAGTTTAAAAGAGGATAAGAAACTGATAATAGTTATGATAAATCCGACTTGGTAATTACCTCGTGGAGACTTGGTAATAAGCAGGAGTAGCTGCCAGTCAGATTTTATGTTTCACTTTTGCATGTTTACTTCCTGAATAATTGGATTATTCAAATATCCACAGTCGTTCATACTCTTGGGGAGTAAGTATGAAGGAAGACTGTCATGAATTGGTTTGTAGATTGTCTAAGGAGTTAGACATAGCAATAAGATTGCTGCAACGTTCATGAGTACTTGGAAATGGAGATTTGAGTATTGGATAAACCCGCGCTCAATGGATTGCTTCATGGATTATATCACAAGCAATGTTGAGACGATAATATCTTATGGTCTTAAAGTGGAGAGATATGAGTTATAATTTGCAAGGCGGTTGTTCATTGATAGTACGAAAACGCATCGGTAACTCGATGTTATAAAACGTGCTGTTGTGAGTGATTTGTCGGGTAAAAGATATAACATATTAGTCAAAGCTTATTCGTCCCTTGACCCAGACGGGAAACAGATATCTGTTGGCCACTCGATGATTTTGAAGTTGACTGAAGTGCTGGCCAGCCAGGACTAGATTGATTCGTTCAATTAGAAGTCTAAAAGTCATAAGCAAAATCGGAAATCGGGAAACAGTGTATCAGACAGAGATTGATCTCAATCCATGTCTCATGTCTGAAAATATCTTGTTGGACGGAGGATCATCTGATCACTTATCTATGGACAGAACTGACTAGGTCAGAGTTCGGCAGCAGTTTCTAGGAAGCTGCAGGTTGCTGATTAATCAAAGGTTAAATTGGTAATTATAGTCATAGACTTATCCAAGTGGGAGACTGTTGGATTAGGTGTCTAAGCCATGACTAATAATTTGTATTTACCTAATTAATAGAAGCAAAGTCCATTTGGGTTGCCCTCATAGCTGGAGGCTTGGTAGAAAGTTCGGTAGAAAGAGAGGTTGGTTTATTATGAGATTAATAAATCAATAGAAATAAAAGATATGGTTTGTTAATATATTAAAGTGATAATATATTAATTAGAAACTATGTTGATTGATTAATAATTAATCAGAAATTAATTGGATTAATTTCTGTGGCATTAATTAGATTAATCAGGAGGTCAGGGATTAAAGTCGTACAAATTCAATAGTTGAATTGCGGCGCGCGGCGCGCCAATGTAAAGGCCGAGACGCGCGTACATATTCGTACGAATTCAATAGTTGAATTGCGGCGCGCGGCGCGCAAACGATCTGGCCGCGGCGCGCGTACAGATAATCCGGAAAATGGGCTGCGGCTAGGGTTTCTAACTTTGACACTTGGTTCCCTATAAATAGGGACCCCTAGACCTCATTATCAGTTGCTCATTTCTATTATTCTCTCTGGAATTTTCGTGACCTTCCTCTGGCTCCCTAGGTGTGATCTCATTTGAGGCAGGACACTTGTGCTGCTTAGCTTCAAGATTAAAACTAAAGGTTAGTTTTTCTGATTTATTCTTGTAGTTAATTTTTGTTTGGCCTTTAGGAATTAGTTACATGTTCAAAGTAAGAAAACATAGATCTTTTCTAGGTTGCATGTGAACTTAGGTTTTTAGTTCATGGTTGCGGAAAACCTTTCACAAGGATCGCGGTGTGACATGTTCAGCTCACGATAATCTATGCACATCCTATTAGACCCATCCTTCTTCTTAACAAATAAAATAGGTTCTCCCCACGGTGAGCAACTGGGTCGAATAAATTCCTTATCCAGTAGCTCTCGGAGTTGAATAGACAGCTCCAGCATCTCTGGAGGTGCAAGTCGATACGACGCTTTAGCTATCGGAGCCCCACCGGGAGTTAAGTCGATCTTAAATTCCACCTGCCTCTTCGGTGGCACACCAGATAGGTCCTCGGGAAAAACGTCCGAAAAATCCCGAACCACAGGTATATACTCCGTCCTCCGCCTTGACTTCTCTTCTCGTGCATCCAAAACATATGCCACAAACCCCGAGCCTCCATGTTGAAAATGTCTACGTGCTCTAGCAGCTGAACAGAAAGCTGCACCCTTATTCCTCCTCTTGCCCTGCACTACCAGCTCTCCCCCATTTGGGGTTTGAATCCACACTCGCTTGTTCTTACAGTGAATCCATGACTCGTGCCGACTCAACCAATCCATACCGATAATACCTCGAGAGTCACTCAACGGTATAGGAATGAGATCGATCGGGAACTTTATTCCTTGAATCACAACTTCACATTCCCGATAAACACTAGTCGCGTAAACGGTTTTATCATCCGTAATTTCTACTTCCAATGGACGATGAAGAGTCCCTATTGCAATACCGAAACTCTTTCCCAGAACGGCAGACATAAAAGAATGACTAGCACCCGAAACAAATAGTACAAAAGTAGGCGTAGATTTGACTAAGAAAGTTCCTAATCAAAGCATAATAGACACATTAAGTACACAAACCACAAACACGAGGCAAGTAAAGAAAGAGTACCCGTAACGACGTCGGGCGCATCCTGTGCCTCCTCGGTGATCATGACGAATGCTCAACCCCTGGTCTTAGGGGTTTCCCCTTTCCCCTGCCTACCATCAGTAATTCGGAGAGTAGCGGGTGCTGGATTTTGGACCGTTCCCCGAGTCAGAAGGGGACACTGGGCCTTGAAGTGGCCCACCTGATTACAATTAAAACAAATCTTGACCTCCTGTCGGCAATCCTTGGCATAGTGGCCTTCCTTTCCACACTTATGACATATTAGTACCCAGCAACGCCCTTCATGATTCTTTCCACACTTATTACACTTACCCAGGTTCCTTTGCCCTAGCTTTCCCTGATCTGCCCCTCGAAACTTCTTTGACGCCTGCTAAGTCTGAGTAGGTGCCGGACGCTTCTGCCTTTGTTGGGTTTCCAATTCCAACTCTCGGGCCCAAGCGGCCGCGATCATATCAGTGAGAGTTTGGTGCCTAGCAGCAGACACAAATTCTCGGATGTCTGTGCGAAGCATTGCCAAATATCGAGTCATTCTCATGTGCTCGGTTGCCGCAAACTCTGGACAGAAGAGTGCTCGCTCATTAAACTTTTTGGTGATATCCGTCACCGTCTTAGTGGTCTGGGTCAGATTCAGGTATTCTTGCGCCAAGCGTTCCATTTCCACTTATGGAACATACTCCAGTTTGAACTGTTCCTTGAATTGCGGCCATGTAATAGCATCCAACTGAGCATAGGTGAGATCTTTCGTTCGTAATTCCCACCAATCTTTCGCACCCTCTCTTAGAAGATTCACCGCAAATGTTACTTTGGAGTTCTCAGGACATGAACAGGTGCGGAAGGCACCCTCTACCATGGAAATCCACCGCATACTGAAAATCGAATCCCTGCCCCCATCGAACATCAGAGGCGAACATGCCGAAAAGTCCTTATAGCTTGCATCCCTGGCCCGTGATGAACCCTGTGCAGCCAGTCGCTCCTCGAGCATTGCCATCAGTTCAGCCTTTGTGGTGCCAAAAAATTAAGATACTGCTGCCACCACTTCTCGTGAAACCTCTGCAGCGATCAAGTCGCGAAGGTTCTCATCAACCGAATTATCCCCACTCGAGGTACCCGCACCTGGTCCACCATTACTTCGGGTGATCGCTATTCTGAATCGCAAAATCCGAATATTAATACTTAGATTACACCCATTTACCCAACTACTCGACTTTCTAGGACTTTGATTGACTACTCTTGACTCAAGCGTGAATCCTGTGCTTTCGGTAGTACTGGCCTGGTACTACCTTCCACACCTATTCGCCCTTGTTCCAAGTTCATCAACCATCCTCCTAAATTGTCGCACATACGCTAAAACCACTTCCTATGAATCCTGTGATCATGCACCGTGGTGCCTAATCATTGACATAATTCTCCCACCCACACGTGCCTAAGAGAAATAATGTTAACGTCGTCGAGTCACCTCACAGACGCACAACCGTACACAATCGGGAATAAGATAGAAGTACCTTCCACACCTATTCGCCCTTGTTCCAAGTTCATCAACCATCCTCCTAAATTGTCGCACATACGCTAAAACCACTTCCTATGAATCCTGTGATCATGCACCGTGGTGCCTAATCATTGACATAATTCTCCCTCCCACACGTGCCTAAGAGAAATAATGTTAATGTCGTCGAGTCACCTCACAGACGCACAACCGTACACAATCGAGAATAAGATAGAAGTTTGAATAACTGATCCTACCCTAATGTCACAACCAAACAAGGAACAGCCAGTAAGGCCAGACCAAGAATTCTTAGGCTATCTTACCCTAATTGTATATAACCTACCAGCATTCACTAAGCAACCCAATGACAGTAGCATAAAATTCCAAAGCAACACATATTGCACAAAACAGTCTATATAGAGTATATTATCCAGGCAATTCTACATCCTAGCATAATACATAGCACAAACTTGGCATGGGTAATTGAGAATCACAAACTTACTTGAGCTCGGTTGACGGTTCACATCGCATCTTCTCTTATTAAGTTTTATTTTTCCAAAAACTTTTTCTTAACAAAATCGCTCAGTCCTAAGTTTGAGTTTGGATTCCCAATACAGTTCATCCAAATCCCTCAAACCAAGGCTCTGATACCAATTTGTAACGCCCCAATTTCAAAATTTTAAAAAAATTTATTTATTACCAAGGTTCCAACAAAGTAATTATTCCAAAAGTAAAATTGTTCGTCATATTTATTAAACTAGCAGCGGAAACATTTGAAAATCATAACATAGTTCATTAAAATAAGTCTCTTGTATGCGATGCGCTGCCGTCAAGCCTTGCCCTTCCCTTTGTCATTTGAACTACCTGAAATGTTATAAAATCAACGGGTAAGCTTAAAGCTTAGTGAGTCCTCAAATTACCATACATGCCCACACATTAAACAACCCGTCCTCGAGAACGACCCGACCCTACCCACCATACAACAGCTACGGGCGTCCATCATACAACAGCTATGGACACGGGGTGGTTGTACCCATCATACAACAGCTATGGGTTCCCGGTTAGGGCCTAGCCCATCATACAATAACTATGGGACAAGGCAATAGTCCAACTCGTTTTACAACAGCTACGAGTGAACACGCATCAGTACTGAGCCCAACCACAAATAATCACATATATAGAACAAATCATATAACTGTACAAAACACACAAGATGCCTAACATGCAACATCATATAGTAAGGTGAGGATACTCACCTGATTCCTAACCGTGTAGATATTCTCTAATATCCCCACTTAGCTCGTCCACACACCTAAATCCCACATACACAACATATCAAGCACTGACCAAACTCTTATAGACTTGCCTAAAGGTCAAACCCAACGTTTGTTAACCAACAAGGGTTGACAGTAAACTTTTGATCAAACAGTCACTCGCCGCGGCGCGACCTTTCTCTTGCGCGTCGCGGACTACCATTACCATTACGGGGTTCTACTCGAACCCACGTCGCTGACATAGACTATCCGCATCGCGGACTCATAATAATCCAAAGTCTTATTAGCCCTAAATCAGTTCAATCATCGGCTAGGGTTTCACTCTATACCCTTCCTGGGATCAGAAACTACCCTAAGATCACTTCCTTATGGACATGCAAGTCCATGCATGTCCTTGGTCCAAACCCTAAGTGTTACAAGTCTTCTAAGACTACTAACCAAGGGATAACACCATAAGACGGGATAAAATGAAATATCAGAAAGCTAGATCCTCTTACCTTATTTCTGGAAAACGGAGGAATGCACACGATCGGCTACAAGCGTTTCCCCACGTTGTATCTCCTTCTTCCAATCTCTCAAAACCTTCAAAGCCTTGGAACCGAAGAGCTTCTGCTGAAACCAATCGACTCTACTCCAGAAAACTTTCAAAAACACGAACCCTAGGGCTGGGACCCTTTATATAGGCGTTTAAATTCGAATTAGGGTTTTTTTACATAACTGCGGCGCACCGCGCCGCGGATTCTACCGAGCCGCGCCGCGCGTATAAATCATTCACGATTCCAGATCCATTCCTAAAGCCGCGCCGCGGATTCGTCCGGGCCGCGCCTCGGCGGAAAGGGTCTTACAATATATATATATATATATATATATATATATATATATATATATATATATATATATATATATATATATATATATATATATATATATATATATATATATATATATATATATGGTGCATTTGATTATTAAATAAAAAAAATCTTGTAGGCGTGGATTGATATGCAAAACAAATATTATCATGTTGTTAGTTAGGGAGATATATTTGCAAACAAATTAATAAACAAATCGATTTATATGGATTTTTATATTTTTATTGCTGCAACTTATTTTTAGTCTGTAAAATACAAAATTAATTACAAGTTATTTTGAAGAGATATACCTGCGTTTTTTGCCTCATCGAATCATTCCCTTTTACTTGCAAGTTATTTATGTTTTTAGACTCAATTAAGGAATGCTACAATTACAAAGTTATAATCATATTGTTATTTATTACTTATTTTCCTACACTTCTATGTATCTTTACCTTTTATTCAATTAACCTAAAATAATATTGTCTTTATTTTTTTGCAACTACCGTGTAGTCTAATATCATCTTTTTAATAATATTGTAGACTTGAAATGGATGACCACCTATATACAGGGCCGTTCCAAACATAGTTTGGGCCCGGGACGAGAAGAAACAATGGGCTCCTCAAAGTCACAAAATACAATGAAAATTTTGGTTTTTCTTAGGCTAAATGCATTGTTGTTTGGCTTATTGGCTACTTATCCTATTAAAATTATAAACCAATTCAATTATATATATATATATATATATATATATATATATATATATATATATATATATATATATATATATATATATATATATATATATATATAATTGAATTGGTTTATAATTTTAATAGGATAAGTAGCCAATAAGCCCAACAACAATGCATATATATATATATATATATATATATATATATATATATATATATATATATATATATATATATATATATATATATATATATATATATATATATATATATATATATATATATATAACATAAAAATTTTGGGCCCCCTAGAGGCATGGGCCCTGGGCGGTCGCCCGGGTTGACCTCCCTCAGGACCGGCCCTGCCTATATATTATGGCAATAAGTCAACAATTGGCCGCTATTAACTTGCTTTGTCTAGTCATTGTGCTTATTGCGTATCGTAGATTTCATAAAAGAAAGCGTTTAAACGTACTTACTCGTGAGGAAATGCTAGACATTATCAAGAACATCATGCTTCAACAAATATTGATGATGGAGGGGAACAATTAAGAGCATCAATAGCAAATGAAATGTGGAGTGAACATTTGGTCTATCCGAACAACGAAATAGATATGTCTATTTAGTTCATTTAGCATGTATTGTAGCATCTGAGTTTGAAACTTGATACTTGATGTTTAATGCTTAATGTTTGGTTAATGTTTAGTTTGTTTAATGATTGACACTTGATGCTTAATGGTTGGAACATGTTTTGCTTATTAAAATATGATGTTGGTTGTTTTGGAACATTATTTTGCTTATTAACCAATAAAGGGCAAAAATGTAAAAGTGTCATTTTTCCTTTCTTTTCTTTTCAACTAAAGAACATAGTTTTCCTTCCATTTCCCTTCTTTTCTCTCCATTTCTTTCCAACTCAAGAACACAACTCATTAATTAATTTTCCTTTCCCTTTCCTTTCTTTTCTTCCCCTTTCTTTCCTTCCCTAAAAAAAACTCAAGAACGGGCCGTTAAGGCTTGGTAAAATATACACGATCCCCTCGTACAGTATGCAAGTAAGTCCATGAATATCAGCCCACCCACTCAAATGTTAATGTCATAAACCGGTAATATGGTCCACATGTTGCTATCCAAGTTTGGGCTCACAACTCTACCCACGAATCAGGGTGGAGATGTTAGAATATATTTTCTATTAATTACCCTTGGACCATTTATGTAATGTTTTAATATTAAGGGTATACTTATTTATATATCATAATATTGCCATAATGACAGATTTAGTCCCTATAATTATGTAATGTTAGCATGTGATGGATGTGGTGACATAACTTAATTACATAAGGGCTAAAACGGTTTCTCTTTAATACTCACGCCTAATTGCAATATCACGTATCTCTCTGTTTTTCTCTCACGCTCAAGAAACAACATCAGAGAAGATCGATTGCGATTTACATCATCTTTGCAAGTATCCTTAGAGAATCGGTGGGATAATCATCATGGCTTCATCGTCTTCTACTCCTTCTAACAGTGCAATCACTCCAAGTAAGTTTTACTTGTTTCTTGAAAGTTTGGCATGAAATTGATATAGAATTGGATGAGAAATCGATCCAAATGCTTTTTAATCTTAACATGTGGTATCAGAGCGGTATAATTTCTCATTTGATTCGATCAATTTCATGATTAAAGAACCCTAATTCCATGTTTTAATCTACCGATGAGTCTGCCATTTTCGTTTTTGTATATAAATGTCAAAGTCTAAATCCTTTGTTTCTGGACAATTCATTATTTTTGTTAACAATAAAATCGTGATTTTGAAATCTATCCAAAACCAAGCGATAATCGTACTACAAAAGGACTTTAATTTTTAATTGCCGACAATGGGAATTTTTCTTTGGACTCAATTTATAAGTAGTATGTGTATTAGCAAATTTTTCCACTTTGATTCTCATCTTCACAGCCCTCTAATTGACTTATTTCAATTACTATTTTATGTGATTGATTATATAGACCTTTTGTGTGCTCTTGGCATCTTACCAAATTTTAAATCCACGATTTCCAAAACCCACTGATAAACATGAATTTGTATAGTGGCAATATTTTGATTTCGTCTTGTAGAGTTGCAATATTTATGTTTTGGTTTCGTGCAAACAATTGATCATAATATGTCGGTCATAATTAATAATTATGGACACACACTCGTGGTTGAATTGTTGATTCCAATTAGTCGACGGTATGTCCTTTTTGAAGTGAATATTTAGTTTCGCACAAACCAAACAGAGGTCTATCATTGCTGGCACTAATGTTGTAATTGTTTCATTAAACTAATAAATTATTAGTCACTGAATTGAAAAGAAGTGATGCAATCGTGAGTCTTGGCATATCATATGTTGTTTACTGTTGCTGCAATATGTCCAAGTTTTTAATGGTCATGATAAAACTCTCTTTTCCTAATTAGAATGGCTACTCTTTTTTTTTTCTGCCGTATGAATACTATTTGGCATAAAGAATAGTAACTTCAATGACAAATTAGATGATCGGCCGAACGGTATATCATTTGGTTTGACATTGAAGTTTAACTAATGCCATATAATGTAATCATATATATTATCACACAACAAACCCAACGGCTAGTTGTTTGATAGTATCTTTGATGAATTATTAGCCTAATTTCCATAGACTTCACATTCCTACCCAAAGGTGTTGTGTGATGTTTGTGTAGCGAAGTCTTGAATGTTAATTGTGTCATTAAGTTTGTTTGTTGGTCATAGCCAACGCGAAACCAATAATCAAACAATATATGAATATTACATATTAGCAATTGTCATGTAGTGTTTCAACTCTGCCCAAAGGTGATTTGTAATACTATTATGACATAATTTAATTATTAGAACGTCATAATGTTCAATGATTAGCATTAGCCAACGCGAAGCTATTTGTTGAATACGATGCTAATTTGTCTATTGTTTTGGTGTTAATAATAGACTTAGGAACTAGTCCTTAATATGTTTTTTTATCCCTCAATTACTAATTAGTTTATACAAATACTTCTACTAAAATCCGTATTTTTTAGGGCTTACCCTTACCCTTTATAATTATGGGGCGGAAACACTCACAGGAACTAACTTCTCATCATGGAAAGAGTCTATTAAACTGACACTTGGCATGATGGACCTTGATTGTGCACTTAGGACCGATCCACCGGCTGCTCTTACTAATACCATCACCGTGGAACAAAAGCGGGTCTATGAGCAATGGGACAGGTCTAACCGTATGTCCCTCATGATAATCAAGAATTCCATCTCTGTAGCGATTCGCGGAGCTATTCCTGACTCTGATAACGCGAAGACCTACCTAAGCCATGTCGAAGAGCAGTTTAAAGGTACTTCTAAGGCTCATGCAAGTACCCTTATACTCAAAATGCTAACTAAATATGATGGGATAAGCGGTGTTCGTGAGCACATCATGATGATGTCTGACATGGCCAACAAACTCAAAGGAATGGACATGGCAATAAGTGATGGGTTTCTCGTTCATTTCATTATGGCTTCTCTACCTGTGCAATATGGTCCATTCAAGATCAATTACAATACGCAGAAAGAGAAGTGGACAATGAGCGAGCTTATTGCAATTTGTAACACCAAGATACTCTTTATATGTAAATATAATAAAAAGGGTAAATTGGTCATTTTACCTTAGAAGGGTAATTTGGTCTTTTGGACAGAAAAGGATTTAGTTTGTAATAATATTTTGAGTTTGGACTTAAAATGTTGTAAATATAAGTTTTTGTCATAAAATTTGACAAGTGTGGCAAAAGTTTAAGAAATAGAACTCCAGGGGCTAAACTGAAAATTTTAGAGGTATAAAAAGGAGAAAAGCCTCTCCACATGTGCAGAAGAATTGAGAAGCATCGGGAGAGGGTTTCTTGTACGGTCTTAGCAGAATCTTGGAGGTTCCTTGAAGATCGAAACTAGAAGTTGAAATCATAGTTTGGAAATTTGAAGTTATCAAGATCAAATGTTAGTAATTGCATCTCTAACCTAAGTTTTTGTGTGTTCTTCATGAGAGGAACTTGATGACTGAAATTCCAGTCAAGAATCATGGAGTTTTATGGCTTAATACTTCTAATAAGTCATGTTTTAAGAACATAACTCAAGAATATGGAAGTAAGTTGTTATTTTGAAGATTGGTAATTTTGATCAAGAACCCTAGATTGTGAGTTCTTGTGAATAACTTGATTCTAATGGTTTATTATAAGTCCAAGATGTTATATTGATTGAAATAAATCAGTAGAAACAATTATAACCTGGTAATTTCGGTTTTGGACCAAAATTGTGACAAACGGGAATTTGTGGAAATGGATTGGAATCACCAATTCCATTGCTTAAAACTTGAAGTAAATGAATGGTTTTGCTTCTGGAACATTTCCTAGTGATTAAGTCGTGTAATAAGGGCTTAACAAGAGAAAATGGGATTTTATAGCATAAAAATCGAACATTCTGCCTGAATTTGCAGCAGTCGCGACGCGACCAAGGGCTAGGTCGCGACGCGTGGTCGCGACAGAATGCAAGAAACTCCCTGTTAAGATTTTGAAGATTTTCAAATATGATTTTGATGCTAGGCTTGTCCGTTTGACCTGAAATTTTAAATATAGGTCTAATATGGTATGAAACTTCATGGAAAATTATTAAAATGAGAATACGACCTCCTGAAGGTACTGTAGTAGAATACGCGTATTTCGGGAAGTGTATTAAATTTTTATAATGATGGTTATTGCTCGGAAATGATTGGAAATGGTGTTATATTAGACTCTAATGCCTTAGAGTCAATTAAAGTGATTGTTAACCTATAATCATTGTGTATACAAATGAATATATAGGTACAGGACAAATTGTCGTAGCAAGTACAAAGAGGCAAGAACCAACAGGAACTAGTTGTAGCGATCATCAATGTGAGTAATCTCACTTATATCCGATGTGATATGTGCTGGTTGAACAGTTGCAGATGAAAACAGTTTTGGGGACGAATTTGATAGATCTTATGATGAAATAAAAAGACAATACGACAATACCAGATAAGCCGTGAGTCTGATATAGACAAGAACGGAGCTGTGAGTCAACAATACGACAATACCAAATAAGCCGTGAGTCTGTGATAGACAAGAACAGAGATGTAAGTCAAACTTTAAAAAGGCAATACCGGATAAGCCGTGAGTCATTGATATGGCAAGAACGGAGCCGCGAGTCTAGGCAAAAGTGGGGCAAACCCGTGAGCCATATGCGATCATATGTCATGAGATAATGCATATTTGATTTGTATAGAGATTTTATTCTTATACATATTATTGCAGATTTGATTACTCATAGGGCTTTATAACTTACAGTGTTTATTTGATATGTCCCTGCAGGTGAGCGAGATCCCGCTAAGGGGAAAGAAAAAGTCCGTGACTAGGGACTTAGAAATGTGAAGTAGCAGCCCGGCTCAAAGGATGTATAATATTAATATGTTGTAATCCTTGATACACTTGTACCTGTTTATATTAACTAATACCCTATACTTATGGCTTGGATTGTAAAATATATGTTTGAAAAAAAAAATTATGGGGTGTTTTGTTAATAAGCCGGGTGTTACACAATGTGTATCCAGGAGGAAGAAAGGCTAAAGATTGATAAACCTGATGTTGCTCACCTCACCACTTCAAGCTCCAAGAAAAGGAAAAGTGACTCTTCTAAGGCCCCTAAGACGGGTGCAGATTCGAGTTCAGACACTTCTTCAAGCAGTCCCTATTGTAAGTTTTGCAGAAAGAAAGGGCATTATCAAAGGGAGTGTCCTAAGTTCAAGGAGTGGCTGGCCAAGAAAGGTAATATTGCTGTTAATGTTATTCATGAATCTCTTAGCATGACCGTTCCACTAATTCTTGGTGAATTGATAACGGTTGAATGCTTCATGTATCCAACATCATATTACAGGGATTCCATACAATCCAGGTGGTGGGAAGAAAGCAAAGGGTAATTAAGGCAAGCTATGGTGAAGACTTAGAAGTGAAGGCCATTAAACTCTCACATTAGTATTAGAGAGTGGCTCTTTACTTACTCTTCATTAAACTCTTTATGTATATAATATTACTCATGACTTAATGTATGTACTGTATTGAAACTAAATGCTTATGGCTTTTCATTTACTCATGACTTTATAGCTGGAGGAAAAGTTTACAATCCTCACTTAATGAAACTTGTTTTGAGAATTGTAAGTTGTTTCTTTAGATATATTGAAAATTAGTGGGAGTTGCATCTTAAATTTAAATGACTCCAAAAGGATTCTAGTAGACTAATGTATAAACCTCAAAATGAGTGGGAGCAAGTTTACTATTTTGGTATTACATGTCGATGACATCCTATTACCAAGTAGTGACTTAGACTTGTTGCATGAGTCAAGGTAGTTCAAGTTTATTGCAATAATTTTGCAATTGTTAGCTTCTCGATTAATGATAGTTCGAGTGGAGCTTGATTGAAATGTCGGTACAAAGTATATGCTCGTTTAAGAAAGAATGGAGGAAAACGGCATTTGTATCGAAAACATTTGCACTAACAATATGCTAATTAATTATCTCATTGAAGTCTTTAACCCAAGGTTTTTATTGACATGTCACTAATATGAGTTTAATTCAAGACTTAATTTTAGTAATTTTTAGCATAATGCCTTATTTGCTTATTGCTACTATTAATATAAGTTCAAGTACTTGACTTAGTATTCCTCCCTAAGTTTGTTTGTCTAATCATATTTGTGCACACTAAGTTATCTTATTGACAAACATAAAAACCCTAAGCTAAATGTCATTTTGGCTTACTTTAATCCTTATACTCTTTAACGGTATCAAAGTATAATTGATGGGGGTCCCGGGTTAAATGCAATCGGTGTGGTTGTAACCTTTTGCTTTGATGTCGCTATAGAGTAAGATCAAAGTTATTTGGCCAAATTTACTAATTAAACTTATATAAATGATCTCAAGGGCAAGTGGGAGAATGTTAGAATATATTTTCTATTAATTGCCCTTGGACCATTTATGTAATGTTTTAATATTAAGGGTATACTTATTTATATATCATAATATTGCCATAATGACAGATTTAGTCTCTATAATTATGTAATGTTAGCATGTGATGGATGTGGTGACATAACTTAATTACATAAGGGCTAAAACGGTTTCTCTTTGATACTCACGCCTAATTGCAATATCATGTATCTCTCTGTTTTTCTCTCACACTCAAGAAACAACATTAGAGAAGATCGCTTGCGATTTCCATCATCTTTGCAAGTATCCTTAGAGAATCGGTGGGATAATCATCATGGCTTCATCGTCTTCTACTCCTTCTAACAGTGCAATCACTCCAAGTAAGTTTTACTTGTTTCTTGAAAGTTTGACATGAAATTGATATTGAATTGGATGAGAAATCGATCCAAATGCTTTTTAATCTTAACAGGAGAGTGTTGGAAATAGTGTCCAAGGTCATAACTATTGGT